>JARSSU010023699.1:0-14136 GCA_029619165.1 Eurosta solidaginis
TTCACATCCATAGACTAGGTTACTCGACGAGCGCGCTCCAACATTCCCTGAGTAAGTCAAAATATTGTACAACCGCATTGTACGTCTGGAAATAGAGGTTTGGTCCGGCTTCTACCTATACCTTGCAAATTCCTGTTTATATTTTTTGGGGCAAAACCCTATCTACTTCCTCATGCATAAAAGAACAGTCGACAATATCAAATAAACTGGTGGATTGACAATAACAACTACTCCAATATTGTATTTAATAATGCGACAAAAATGGCCTTTGATTAGAAGTACTGTCTTGTCACAATCACTAAACTCTACGTATTCTTCGAGATTAGCGTGCCTTAATGAAAAAATCAAAACTAATCTATCTCAGGGCGCCTCCTACTAAACTAACACACATGGTTCGCGGTCATAATTGCAATGCAAGGAGATCGACGGTGTTGCGGGATGCGGGCGACTGTTTGCGGCGCGGTGCGGTCTACTCACATCCTACTGTTGCGCTTTCACGAGTGCGGCGATTTATACCATCTTTCTGATTTCCCCCGTTCCTGCGTTGGCATCTTCTGAAGGGCGCTTCTGTCTAGAATCTCCTAATTTGGTTTGTGCGGCGCTATAATTATAACTACAAGATTGGTACGTATATTATCCCATACATCACAATGCAATGCGCGTGTGTTTGTGAGGCGAACACAAACTTTGACTGATATCATACATCACCCAAAAACGGTTCCACAATTGTGAATTTGCATATCCAGGATAAGTCTATCTGCATGTATTTGTGCGTTTTTTTTGCGCTTCTCTTGCTTCTTCTTCTTCTTCTTTCTGCTTCTCTGGGTCTTTCTCTTGCTTCTTCTTTCTGTGTTCTCTTTCTCTTCTGTTTCTGCTATCTTGGTCTTCTTCCTGTCTTGTGCTTGGCTTTCTCTTGTTTCTCTCACTACTTCTCTTGTTTTCTTCTTCTCTCGCTGGCGTGTACGTACATATTATATCAGTGTATGAACACTTCTCATATTATTCAATATTGATATCGTTTATCTTAAGATACATAGGCATTGATTCATGAGTATCCTCACTCAGAGAAAAACAGGACCTGAACATTAATAAGATCATACAAGCCAACTTATAGATTGGCAGTATGCCCTTAGGGTGGTTGCTCAATATTCGTGAACAATATCAGAAAGAGATAATCATAAAAACAATACTTAAAAATTACAAAAAAAAAAAATAAAGAAAGAAAAAATAAACGGGGAAAAAAAAAAAAAACGACACGCAATACGGGTACCAGAAATACGACCATTTTAGTAAATTTTTGGCATAATGTTCTAATATATTAACAATACACTCATAATAAGAAACACAAACACCTTCAATTGTCTGTTCGTTGGTCGTCTTCTAATCTAACTTCTACCTTGTCCCTACCTTTATCCAAAATCTACAAATCAAACAACAATTCATCACCATAACAACACAAAACATATCATTCTCTTGTTTGTTTAAGAGAAGACAAGAACGGCGTTGGCCTTTTGAAGTTTTTTTTCCAATTTAAAAATGTTAATAAAAAAAAAATTCAGCTGTAATAAAAAATTTTTTAGAGTGTAAATGTTATTATTTACGAAAGCTCGATACCGAATACACTATAATATAATTGCCTCAATAGGTGACCAATATCTTGAGAAACATACGGATCCGAACAGACAGACAAACCAAGAACAAAACCCACAAAAAACGAAAGCGCATTCCATGAGTTTATCACAGCTCACAAGGTACCCAATATATAAAAAACCCAGAATATACAAACAAAGAATAAATAATATTTTATTTATCACACACGCCTCCAAAGCGTTTTTCAACAAGCATTTTTATTTTTTTTTCAGAGCTAGGAGGAACTTTGATCGGGGTCCTTATAAAAAATACTGTATGCACCAAAAATCATAACATCTTGGTTCCAATTCAGTCTAGCCATCGACAAACGCACAGCCGCGCCAGGTTAGAATTCACTACATTTCACAGAAAATGCAAATTTTCACATCATTCTCATTCATTCTCAATACAAAAACGCACAAGGAGTGGATCAGTTTAGTATAGGTATAGTTTTACTTTAAATAATAATTATAACTCTTTATGCATAATAATAACTATAACTATTCTATTGGGTTCTTTAGATGATGGGAAGTCAGAAATATCATATCGGTCAAAATGCTGAAAAAGAGAGTAGATTTCAGGAACATTCCGGTTTCGGGGAGTCCAAAATTGGGCCTTTTTTTATTATAGGTTTTTTTGTAAATTCATACATCAAAATCATAAACTCTGCCCTGACAAGTACTGGAAATGTCGATGAAAACGAACCCTATTGTGCGCGAAACTCATATTTGATAAATAAATAAATCAAGTAGTAGAGGTAGAGAAATGAACCGTTCTTTTTCTCACTTTCACTTTTGAGTGATTCTTATAGGCTATTAGAAATTTAATAATAAAGAATAAAATAATAAATGCCCCTTTCCAGATGAGAAAACCACCACCACACAGACCACACAAAACAACCAAACAACACAAACAACCGCCCAAGTTTCGCCAGTTCGCCATACTTTCTCTTTGTTCCGGTTTCTTCGTTAGTGTTTTTTTTGTTTCTATTATTTTTTTTTTTTTTTTTTCCAAATGTCAATTTAAAGCGTCAAACTCGGACCAAGACAAATAGTATAAGATTGAATGGACATGTTATATTAAATTAAAAATACGATTTGTTTGAAATATTTTCGAGTCCATGTGGTGCCTACCTAATCGGCAGTTTTTTTTCTTATTTTGTTTTTTTTCGTTGTTTGGGTTTTGTTCATCAATTTTTATTTTTTTTTTTTTTTTTTTCATCTTACTTATGTAGTTGCATTGGGGTCACACAAAACACAACCATCGTTTACTCTCAACCAAGAAGTAATAATAAATTACCCAATCTAAATGTCAATCCAACACACCAACCGAAGTGTTCCAAGGTGCCAATCACAAGCTATGTGGTTTTAATTACGCTGGGGAGGGGGGTAATTAATCTTTAATAATTACAAAACAATCATAAATCTACATCACACCAGAGAACCGGCCAGACACACAACAACAATCAGCAACCCCGCGTACGTACAGGCCGGCGTAGGGCTGGGCGTGAGGCGCCGTTACACAAACAAAATAAAGACAAACAACAAACAAGCACGCACCAAGAGGACCACATCAACAATCAACCAGCAACACACCTGCTGTAGCAGCGAGGAGAGTCAACCAACCAACACAACCAAAAGAGAAGAAAAAAAAAAACAAAAAAAACACAAACAGGAAAAGAAGGAGGATAAAACAAGCAGAATCAGTTCTAAAACAAAGACACAACCATCACAAACAAATTACCCAGCGATCTACATTTTCTATATATTCTTTTTTTTTTTTTTGGTTTTTTGTTTTGTTTTTCGTTTTTTTTTTTTTTTTGTGTTTTTTTTCGGTTGTTTCCTTTGTTTTTCTGTCATTTGGTTGGGTTGCTCTTTCTTCTCTTTCCTGTTTGTTCCTTTCTTTTTCTTTCCTCATTATCTTTCTTCTTTGTGCTCCTTTTTTTCTGGTTTTCTTTGTTCTCGAACCACTTGTTTTCCGCACAATATAGAGAGAGTCGAAGATTCCATGAGTCAATACGTCCAGTTCAAGTATGTAATGTGTTGACGATTACGACGCTTATAAAGCGACTTCAAGACTAAAGCGGGACAAGAACGAAAAAAGTTAGCTTCAGTTAAGACGAAGCGTTCGAGGGAGAGGATCCAATTAAACACATACCAATATTAGATATCTCATAAAATCCCCTTCATACACAGGCAAGACTAAGAGATGGAGATAACAAAGCCTCAACTCAAAACAAGGAAGCAAAAAAGCACACACTTAACACATCAACTAAATGTGCACAAATGAATCATGTCGACACTACAAATTCACATCTCCACGTCAACAAGGAACGTGCATTAGTTAATAGAAAAATGTTATAGGAGAACAACACATGGTTTTAAACCACAAACAAAACAAACACCTGAACTATGACACTCAGTGGTTCATTCCTAATCATACTATGAACAACATAACTAACTATTTTCAAACTAACACTTCTTGACTGGGCTCGTGCTGGCGACGTCATATAAAATAACAATTAACAAACAATGCCACATATACTATGCCAAAGCGTAAAAATGGCGCTCGCTGTGCACGTTTTGGCTAAAAAATCGCTGGGAAAAGGTAGCAAAAAAGCGGAAACAGTTTTTCTTGAGATTTGGTGTATACGTAACTCATTACGATAATACATATCAAATCACAAAACCCACATACAATACACTACATACTAATACCATTCAGAAACATAAACCAAACTTAGACATCACAAACACACAAACAATCAAAAGCACACAATACCCTATCTCAAAGTTTTTTTTCTTGAGCATTTCCTTCAAAATGATTCTCGTTGGATAGTTGCGTGTTGTTTTTTTTGTTTTTTTGGGTTGTTTAAGGTTTTGGTTTTTTATAATCATTCATTTTATCACATTAGAATTTTTCAATTATTCATTACTTTTCGTTTCCATATGGCCATGAATGCAAGTGAAAACGTGCGGTGGTGGGAATGAGCCGGGCAACAAAAGCGCTTCGAACCATACCTCAAGAATTGAGTGTAACGTTTGAAGAAAGATACTACATTCAATCACACACCATCTCAGTCTGGGGGGGAGATCGGGCGGCGCGCGGTGAGCACAAAATCGTCGGGGGAATCGGCATTAGCAATGTAATTTATTTTTTGCTGTGTTTACGGTTAAAATCGTTAACTTACAGACTCGTCGGTGTGCGCGGGTGTGTGCGTGTTGCGGGGGGGTGCGTGTGTGCTGGGGGGTCGCGAGCCTCATGGATGAATACAATTGAAACTAGAAAATTTGTAGAGTGGATACGTGTTGGTCGGGCGGGAGGCACGTTTTTTGAAGTCGATCGGACATCAGAGCTAGCGCGTACTGGCACGGTCATTTCGGATCGTGGAGCGCAAGCGCCAATCGTGTCGCCGGGTACTAACATGCAGTGCATCATCGTCGAAACGGCCGGAATCGAGGGTCAGATCGAATCAGGGGTATCGGCTGACATGTCGGAAACTATATACGTGGTCGCGGGCGAAGTACAACACCAGGCTAATAAAGGTCACAACAAGCAATCCTCGAAGCGATAGAATATTTTTTTAATTTATATAATAATTAGATTATCCTTTCATGAGACGAAAATGGTATATTAGTTTGGTGGGTCAGAAATATCGAAAATTATAGGTCCCTTCAAAGGAGAGTGATAAAACCCACAAAAAACATAACCCCCCCCACCATCATTGAAAAAAGAAAAATGATCAGTATTACAAGCCTTCATTTGATTTATTATAAGAAACCAATGTCCGATGTTTAACACTGGTTGACTCTGTGTTGTCTGTTTGTTTGAAATGAAAGCAAGCTAGTCCCCTAAATTTTGGAGATATCTTGATTAAAATTGGTGAGAAGGTTGGTATTTTTTTGGTGTCCGGTGTTGTTTTGGATTTGGAACCGGTGTCGCCCCGCGGGTTTTTGGAGGAACCGTGGAACCGACCGTATCGAACACTATGACTACACCACTACAAAAAAAAAAACCAAAACAATACACCACTATAACAAAGCAACAAAAACCGATTTTTTTTTTCAGGATATGGGGAGATTTTCGTCTTTTTTCTCGTTTTCGGGCTCGTCGTTCGTCCGTTTCGTTCGTTTCTTTCGCTTCGTTTTTTTTTTCGCCCCTTTCCCATTCCCCTTCCTGTCGGCGGGCCCGCTCCCCGTCCGCCCCTTCCCCCATTTTTATACGAAGCTTAAAATTTTTCACCTATAACCTACATATGTATGGCATCATTTGTTGGGTTGAAAAAATTATTCGCATAGGTCATATACATATAAATAGATATCACTTATACGGATTTTTTCCAAGGTTTTTCGTTCGGGGTCATTTCTTTCTCTTTCTCTTTTCTTCTTTTCTTTCTTCTTCTCTCCCCTTTTCTTTCTTTTCCTCTTTCTTCCTCGTTTCATCATTCACCATAGCTGAAGCATCAAATGTCACCAAGTGCATTTACGTTTAACAACGGAGTCATCCATCGTTTGTTGGTCTGGTTCTGCTCGTTTGTGTATCCTGTTTGGGTCTGTGCTGTGGGGGAGGCTGGGGGGAGATGGGTGCTAGTTGTGTCTGGTTGTGGTCTGGGGTATGTCTGGGATGGTGGGTGAGGGGGTCTGGCTGGGGGTGGGAGACTGGGGTGAGAAGGCGAAATGTGTCTGGCGGTGGTGGGTTGGAAGAAGGATGTGGGTGGAGATGGGGGTGGGAGGGGCTGAAAGATCGGCCTCAAAGCTCATACAACTTGTTGTTCTTATAATAGGGGTTTCTTCATTTCTTCCCCATTTTTTGAGCTAGAAGCTTTGCTTATATATATGACACAATGTATTATCTGAAAAATTGTTAAAGATCGCTTATACATATAACATATATACCATACAGCCGGTTGTTCAGATAAGAGGTTTTTCGTAATTTTTTTTAAAGAAATTTTAAAGGGTGCTTACCTGCAAGGCATCAACTGTTGTTTAAAAAAAGATATATTTATAATATCTGCCCTATACAGATGTTCAGATTTCATGTATTTTTAAAATTTCATCACATTATTGCTTAGCTCCATTCATGAAAGATATGAGGTCTTAATGTTAGTGTCGTTGAACAAAACCAAATAACTCGCGAAAGCACTGAGGGTCTCTGTGGTTCACATACATTATTGAATTCTTCAAATTTTTATGAACTTTGATTTACACGAAGAAGAAAAAACAAGATACTCAAAGCAGGATCAAAAAAGAAGAAAACTTAAATAAATTGTATTAAATTTTCAAATAAACATTTTTTTTAAATTAAGTAGCCGTCATTTCCACGAGCAAAAGATCTACACATATGTATTTGAAAGTTAAAGATATAGTTGGTTCTGGTTACATCATACATAATCAGGCTGGACGTTTTCAAATGAGTCTATTGTGACGTCCCATTAAGGAATCCGCCCTGCAGAAAAAAAATTTTTATTTTCATGCCGCATTGCATTTTTAAACCTATAATTTTCTTAAAAATTGAAAAACTCAACATAAATAAATGTTACGACAAGTTTGAACTGGCTGGTACGTGAGCATCTCAAATGGACTAAATGTCACCATAGTGTTACAAGAAGTTTGCTTAACAACCAAACTGAAATACCCTATCAGTAACTAGGATCTATGTTATAAAATAACTCCGTCCTCTTGGCAAATACTTGATACTTTCTAAAACCTACGCTACTTGTTGCTTCTATAGCTGTGCCATTCCTAATAGCTGGAATTTTAGCCTGGCGCGGGCAGGGCCCGATAATAAAACGTGCTCGAGCGTTTGCTTCTCCAACCTGCACTTTCTTCATCTGCTATCACTGACTAGACCTAATTTAAAAGCATGTGAC
The DNA here is from genome assembly GCA_029619165.1 of Eurosta solidaginis. Lineage (NCBI taxonomy): Eukaryota > Metazoa > Arthropoda > Insecta > Diptera > Tephritidae > Eurosta > Eurosta solidaginis. The sequence goes on from JARSSU010023699.1 coordinate 7,499, forward strand.
ACCAGAAGGCAGTGTCCTGTGAGAACACCAATAAGAAGTCTACGGTACCCTATCTTTAATAATAAGAGTAACATTCCAGAGATTGCTTACTTACAATCGAACATACTTTCAAAGGATGTGCTATGCGAGATTATTGCTTTAAGTGCTGCTTGCCTGTCTATATAAAAATTAAGTTTAAGTTTAGGCTATTTTCCTCCAGTTTTTCTGCCCCTTTAGTTATTGTCTATTGTGCTATTGGGGCTCTAAGAGCCCCTCCGAAGCGTAGTTACGAAATCAGTTAGTCTGTCCATCCAATATTCGATTATGCTATACTAATATGGCTGTATGGTTCGCGCTCAAGCTATCCCATGGCATTGAGCCTCGTTGCTATTGTTAACGCTATGTTCTCCACCACCACATCTACAGTTGGAGTGAGCAGAACGACATACAGCCCAGCTGTTTGTTTTGAGATCTGTCATTATGCTAAGCATTGAAAGCCTGCACATCCCCTTTAATTTTTTGGGGCACGTCGTTTTTTGAGTAGGCGTTTTACAATCGCTGTAAATACCCAATGAAAGAGTGATGACGATCATGCCAGCTTTCATTTACATGCATAAAGCGCCATCGCGGCTTTTTTCACTCTCTCTTTCAAGTTGACTTTCCACTACAACTTACTGTGTAGAATGATTCCTAGATATTTTGTACAAGGTCACCCCTCCTAATTTAGGCCTGTTGTAATTTGAGGCCTTGTACTTCTTAGTAAATAAGACCATATCTGTCTTCTCCGCATTGGCGGTCAACCCGATATTAGATGCCCAGGTATTTACATATATAACGAAGCGCCCGATCCTTCAAAGTGTTAATTGTTTTAAGGCACTTTGCACGTGTGATAACTGCAAAGTCATCTGCGTAAGCCGAAAGTTTGACGGGCTCTCATCGAACTGCCTAGGTGATTGCTTGATGCCCAGCGTCCACAGCACAGGTGAAAATACCCTGCCCTGCGGCGTGTCCCTGTTGTTGTTGTTATTGTATTAACGACATAGACATTCCCCGAAGGTTTTGGGAAGTGTTATCGATGTGATGGTCTTTTGCCGGATATAGATCCGGTATGTTCTGGTAACAAAGCACCATTAAGGTACTAGCGCGAAAACCTCGGGAACGATTTATATGACCACATTAAACCTTCTAGACTATCCCGCCCTCACCACAAAGTTCCATGAGGAATTTGGGGTCGCCAGAGCCTCGCCTGCTAAATATATATATGATACATTCATATTTCTAACAGGATTTCCCCTCGCATACATAGGTGAGTTGACAATTGGGTTGCAGAAACTTTGAAGCAATAAAGCTTTGTATTGCGCTTATCAACCCCTTGAATCCCGCGACGTGCCCCTGTCCCGTAATTTCGTAGCCTCATTCAAACACCCATTGTTAATTTATCTTCCTGCATCCAGTCGATTCATCTGGTCAATGTAGTAAAGGCCATCCACGATCACTATTTCACTAAGTTTAATGGATCACCAAAACAGACTTGTCATAAAAGTTTTAAAGTGATTATGTAAAGAACGTTGGCAGTCCATACACAGTTTTTATAAATTTTTGATTAATATAAAATTAGATTAAAATAAAAATAAAAAATGGAGAATAGCAAAAAATATTTCCATATTTATTCAAATCAAAATTAAAAATATGAATTTTTAATATTAATTTTTTTTGTTTATTATGGCTTTGCTTTTGTGTTGTGTATATTTAGTTTAAATGCAGCAAATATCACGGATTTATATAGACATAAATTCCCTTTTGTTAGATTTTAAATTTGTTTTAATGTACAGCGCTCCAAAATAATCACGTAAGCATTAACGCGAATTTTTATTTATGCATTCAGTGTTTAAAAAAAAATAAATTTTTTTTTATAAAAAATGCACTTGTCTTTATTTACTACTAAATTATTTTATGCTTTTAAAGTTATATTTGGCATTGCAAGGGCTTGTAAAGATTTTAATGTCGTAAATGCATACATAACTGTATATATAGCAATATATGTATGTTATATGAAGTCGTGGTTGGATAAGAGCTAAAAATATTGGAAATTAAAAATTTTATTTTTTTTAACTCAACGCGTCCAGTATACACGATTTGTTACTTTCATTTTCTGCGCCATTTAAATAACTACATAATTATGTACATTTGAAAATGCAAACGTTCTAAACACAGTTTCTTTATACCAAATATTAAATATATAAATAAAACTAATTTTAAGTAACGGCTTATCTCGAATACAATATATACGATAAAAGCTACATTGCTACATATTTTCTTATACAATCCACGACCTCGTATAGCATATTGTCTTTACATACAGTATCGATACTCATAATCGTACTAACACCGTACATACAGTCGTTCACAGTTCAAATGAGATATAAAAGTCTTACATTAATTTTCAGGAAATATTAAAAAAAATGTTTATTAAATACATTGTGCAATAATTCATTAAATTGTGCAATAATTTCAGTGTAATGTATAAAAGTAGACAAGTTCTGACTCAGCATGGAAAACCCAGATTAATGTGATGAAAAAAAGGTGTACCATCACGACACGCTTGGCAGATGTGAAACATCGACATTAGCTTGTAAAAGCAACATGCAGGACAGAACAGATTGCGATAGGAATCAAATATGGCATGATAGCGATAGAATATAATATTACGATATTTTTCGAGAGTCTTCAAAGTCATACCGAAATGACCGAAAAATGAACCCACAAATGACCCCAAAGTGATCACGAAACGACTCCGGGAAGATCGCGAGCGAGTCGCCAAAATCATTCCGAACTGAAGCCAGGAGGACCGTGACGTGACGACTAGGTGTCGCCAATTGGTAACACCAGGAGAATTCAAATCATTTTCCACCTAGTCCTTGCATCCAAGTGGAGGCTGCGTTCTTTCTCTACTTCCGTAGGTGGGTATCGATAAAAGTACTTTCTTAGGCGGAGCAGCGTAGTCGCTGTGTTTTAATTCGATTGGCTATGTTGATGTCTGCGTAAGGTTCGTGCAGCATATTATTAAATCTTTTACGGTATTCGCCGTCGCCGACTCGTTGTAGAAGTGCGTAAATCTTTCAAAGAACGTTTTTATCAAACACCTGCAAAGCCAATTGGCCTGATTCTGTTATGATCCACGCTTCTGGACCATATAGCACAACGGGTACAATAAGTGACTTGTAGAGCATGATTTATAGCATAGCCATATACATTTTACGGGGCAAACAAGTTCAGACATAGCGGTATACAGGCAGCTTTTTTCGTGCTGTTGAAGGTGGCTTTAAAATCGACGTAGATGTGATGTGTGTAAATTCTGGTTTCGCGATTTTTTCCAAGATTTGACGCATAGTGAAAATCTGGTCGACGATAGATTTACAAGGTCTTAGACCACAATGATAAAGTAAAATCAGCCTATTCACGGTGGGTTTCAATCTTTCGCACAATACTCTTGAGAGGACCTAATATGTGATACTAAGAAGTTTGATTCCGCTATAGTTTACACAGTTTGCAAGATCCCTCTTCTTGTAGACTGGGCAAAGAACACTGAGATTCCAATTATCAGGCATGCACTCGTTCGACCTTGTTTTGTAAGGAAGCTGGTGTAAGCGCTTTACCAATTCCTTTGCCGCCGTAGACGAATAGCTCCGTAGGCTATCCATCACTGATTGTTGTTGCAAAGAAATAAAACAGAAATTAAGACTGTGAGGCACTGTATGTACATATGTATGTATAGCATAACATGTAAAATAAAAGTGGCTATGCGAGAGCTTTAAGAAATTTAAGTTAATAGCAATATAGCTGGTCGTATCATTGTAAATCTTTTATCGTTTTGTTGCTAACCACACATCACCATATAAATCACATGTGCAACTTGGTGACTACATAAAAAATAAAAATTTTACATTACTTACATACGAATGAATCAACACCATCACTTCTCACATATGTATGTATGTATGTATACAATAATGCATGTTGTCAACTAAACTACCACCACTACTACAAAATAACACCACTACTAAAGCATAAACTAAATTGAGCAATTGATTTATAAAATCGATTTTCATGGTATTAACCCTTAAGTGTTAATTGTACTTGTTATTTTACATCGTATATTCTTTCATAAACTGCCTTTTAACTGGAAAACAACAACTGAAAAACAAATTTCAAAAATAATTTAAAATAATAAAACTTGTTACAACAACAACAAAAAAATTATAAAATAAAAACAAAATATAAAACAATATGAACTACAGAGCACTTCAGCATTCAAAATGTTAAATCTAGTAGCTTTGCCAAGATTACAAGTGAACGCCAGAAGTCGCACGATGCAACGAACATTTTACGAACAGCAAACGATGAGAAACAAGATGATAATTATGATAATCTCAGTGACACTACCTCATTTAGTCAAATGAGTGGTGGTAGTCAAATTAAGACAACCATAACAACGGCTGTAACAAGAACAGAAATGGCACATAAGCACGATACCGCAACACGTTATGATGATAAACCGTTACAAAAAACATTTGATCATCATGAGCACACAGAAAAATCACAAACAACTGAAATCACTACTACAGATGACGATGATGACGTTGGGTCTAATGTGGAAAAACTAAAAGTCAAGGTGGTGTTAAAGAAAAAATTTTACAATTAGAAAATAATAAATTTAAAAGTGCATTGCCAGTTATGTTAAGCAAACAACAAAAATCCTTAGCAGATCTTGGCGAGAAACCACCCGCTGTTAGGGAAAAAGTTAAAAATTTCGAAGGTCAAATAATGCATGATTATGCTGTGGAAGCGCCACCTTTTAAGGTGCGACCACGTGCAGCCTCGCCAGCTAAAATCGATGAAGAGGCATTAGAGAAGCAAATTTTAACAGCAGTCGATGTAGAGTTAGAAAAATTGATATCACATGAACCACCAGCTGTAGAAGTAAAACTTACGCCAATTGAGGCGCTCGAAAAGCGTTTAAGTGATGCTGATATACCTAAAGAGGAAATATGCGAAAAAGTATGCCTGAAGCGTAAAATGTTTGATGTGGCTAAAGAAGATGATGAGCATAGCGAAATAAGTCTGAAAGCACTTGACAGCGACAATGATTTAGAACAGGTAGCTAAGAGAGCTATAGCAAGTGATTTAGATTTCTTGCAAAAGCAAGCATCTTTTAAGGAAATAACTCGTGATTCGATTTTAACAGTCAGTGAAGATAGTGATTTAATTGAAAGTCTACCAAATGTTAAAGATGTCGTTAAAACATATGAGCAACGTTTGGCAATGTCTTCCCAGGAAACGTCACCCTATCATGTACGTAAACGTAGCGCTGTACGTGATGATGAGAGAGAGGCTAGAGATATAGCAGATATAGACAAATTTGTATTAAGTGAAACTGATGTAGTAATAGAAAGTTTAGCAGGAACTTTAGCGCCATTGCAAACAGCAAATATTGTTGAAATAGTTGCAGAAAAAGTAGATAGTACTATGCCATTGGAAGAAGTACAGGTCATCGAAACGTTAATAGATAAGAAAAAAGTATCCGAGATAACAGAAGAAATTCCGGCAGTATTAAGCGACACACAAACAGAAGACAATCAAGTTAGGTATGCCGTGATAAAAGAACCAAAGATCACAACAGAAACTTTGGAAAACATCATTCAATTCCAAGACCAGCAACTCATAGCAGATGAGATACCAAAGGAACAGAAGTTCACAGCAGCGACTAAAAGCGATATACACACGAAAACAGTCAAAGACATTCCAAAATTGTTAACTCAAAAAGTTGATGAAGTTGGTGTTGATGAAGCAACCCAGAAACATATACAATACGACATGAACATAGAGAGACTAAAAGACAATAAAGAACAGTTAGTGACTAAGAACCTAGAAGAAGTTAAATTAGCTTCTTGTATAGAAACGGTAGATAATGCAACGATATGTGATACAAATCAATTTCCAAGCGAAGCAAAATGTGTGATAGACAACATAAATACTCCATATGAAGACAAAAAAACTGTTGATAAAACTGAGAGAAAGGTAGTAGACATTACCGAAACACAAACTACTAACAAACACTTAACGCAAATGCATGAAATTAATATTTGCGAGAGTATGACAAACACACTATCGGAACAAAATAAAACAAAAACAGAGATCAGCAAAATTAGTTTACACGCAGAAACTTCCAAAGAACCAACAGAAACACAGCCAACTTTAGAACAGAAAATATTTGAACAGAACATACGTGAAATAGAACAACAAGAAATAGCCAATTTACAAAACACAAAACAAACCTTAGAACAGCAAATAATTACAAAACATATAGATTCAAAAGCTCTCAAACTATTGCTTCTGAATCTATAATGCCTGCAACTAAACCAACTGTGCCTTCAGAAATATCTGTTAAAACAGAACAAACTAAAACAGAAGATACAAACACAGCTAAAAAGACTCAAGTTCCTTACGATATATTACAAAAAGACTGCATACAAAAATATGAAGAAGCTTCCGAAAATGTAATGAATATTAGACAAGAATATGAAGAACATAAAGAGAAAACTACAATAACCATAACAGAACATACATTTAGTGAAAAGACTGCAAAGTTACTTGACGTA
>JARSSU010023701.1:0-26928 GCA_029619165.1 Eurosta solidaginis
CAATTCTGGCCTTTAAAAGTTCATAAAATTGTATATAAAAATATTTTTCAAATTTTCCGAATGAATCCAATACCACCACTAATCTTCAAAACCAAATCATATTACGCACAAAAGAATACGCTTTCCCCTTCTTCGGATATTTTTTAGTCAATGTGTACCGCATATACAACCAAAGGTCACACCAATAGTGAAAAATACTTAATTAACTTCGCCCGGAACTGATTAGAGTAAAGTCCATGTGTCAACGGTAATGAACTGACTGCGGCTAGAATGCATGCAGCTTGGAAAATAATTAAGAGAAAACTTAAAAAGTTGCAAGGCAGAACAAATATTTGTTTTCCACCGTTTTAAGGATTATACACTTACCCACACTAACACATAAGTAGATTACACGTATGTAGTATATATAAACAAGTATGGAGTAAATTTCTAGGCCTGAGTATGTTGCTCCGTCACAACACGTCAACCCAGTTTAATTATAATTAACTGCATGAAGTGCTAACGTAAGTTTTAGTGCCGAAGTGGAGTTTCCTCACTTAAGAATCGCTAAAAAGGGCACAAGAAATCAACAACAAGTTTACAAACCGAAGCAGAGCTGCAACTGAATAAGTAATTTGTAGACAGGGGTTCGTTGCAAATAGGCAGGTAGGGTGTAGGACTCCTATGAAACTAAGGCAATGACGTAGTGTGATAAATGTGTGTAAATATATGTAAGTGTTGTAGTAGAATTTCTCATATTTGAAATGAACAATTATATGCTGCATGCCAGCAACACCTGCATTTCGAACATTTAAGCGGTTTCCTTTGTTGCTTTATAAGTGGTTATTTTTCCGAATGCTTTACACACTTGAAAAAGCAGCAAAAGAAAGCTATAAGGAGTTGTAATAAAATGCTCTGGCGGTAATTTAATGGAAAAGAAATTGAGAAATTTCAACTGCATTATAGGCTTTTAAAGTTTGTAATTAGAGTTGCAGTGTAGAGTGAAATGCCAGAAAAAATTAAGAACTTGCGAGCTGAATGGCAAGATAGTGATGAGGTTTAAAGATACCCACCAGAAGAACTACCTTTTGAGTTTTTGGAGCAGTAGGTCTATCGTGTTTAATTCTTTATTCCTATCTTTCTACGGAATATCTTGGCTATGCCCAAGTCTTTCGAATCTCATTTTCTAAAATATAGATGGCACGGCGTATGAGTAACATATTTTTGTTAGTACAACTCTTGCCATCCAAGAAAGAATCGACGCATTCGCGCCTAGACAGCTACGTCACTGTTTGACGGATTTCGTCTATTTGGGAACCAGCATTAAAAGCAAAAACAACGTAAGCTTGGAATCAAACGGAGAATAAGTCTTGCCAAGACGTGCTACTTTGGACTGAATAGGTAATTGAAAATGAAGTCCTTTCCCAGATAAACAAAAATAACGCTCTATAAATCGCTCATCATACCTGTCCTGATGTATGGCTCAGAATCACGGACGGTGGTTGAGAGAAAATGAAATGGCTCTTTGAGTTTTCGAGTGAAAATTCTCTTGCAAATGTATGGTCCTCTCGGTTATGCCGAAGGCGAATATATAAGGAGGTATGTATAATGATGGGCTATATGAACTTTACGTAGATGTGACAATAGTGCAGCTAAGACGCTCCGCCAACAAAGTATTTCAGTTGACAACGCAGTTGTAAGCAGAGGAAGGGAGAGACCTCCGCTGAGTTGGGAGTGCACGTAGAGAAAGACTTGAGCTCCTTTGGTGTAAGTTATCGCGAAACAGGTATAGCTGGCATGACTTGTACGAAACGGTCAAATCGCTTACGCAGCTAACCAATTAATGATGATGATGATGACAGTTGTTTTAGTCATTTTGGAAAGGATTTGAGTTTTTTTAACTATTTACGGGTGAATTCAACTGAAACACAAATAAATACTTTCATATAATAAGTGCTTGAATAACTGAAAGAAATAAGTCTGTTGTTTAGCAGTGGCAAGATACCCAATTCGAAGAGCACTTTCTCATGGTCCTATCAAGAAGTCAGCCATATGCAGAAAAAAGAGCACAAAACGGCCCACTGACCGTCCACAAAAATTCTCAAATTATTATGCCACAATTTTTCGTTGAACCCCGTTCTCAAAGACAATACCCTGAGCTCGCAGTTGAGGAAAGTCAGCCTCCTGATGGAGACACACCCACATCTGTCACCCTTGTCTCTTTGAAAATGCTGTTGACAATTGTGAGTGACCGCGCCTCTTGAATAGAACCTAATTACTTAGTTTTACCAAGAAGTAAATCCTTTCGAAGCAATTTTATGAACTTCCAATTGACGTCAGCAAGACAGGCTACTCATTACCTACTCCGCTATTCTCTGCTACACCGCAGATCGAACATGATCTACAGTTTCTACTCTTAAAAAAAAGAAAAAATTAAAGCGAGAAGGTTTTGAAGGTTTGCTTTTCCCGGGCCTGAACCCAGGATCTTCGGTGTGGTAGGCCAGCAGGGTTTAAGTTCCAGTTCATTTCAAATATAGAATATGATAACTCGAGTTGAGAAAATAAAAATTCAATGCATTATACATACATAATAGTCCCTTAGTTGTAATTTTTTTAATTTTAAGAGGAATTTCTAAAATTGAATTGGAGTATTCCAATATTGAATTGCAATATTTTGAATTCAATTTATAACTTTCGAACTTTAAATGGAAATTCTGATATTGGATTATAATTTCCGAATATGAAGAGCAATTTTCGTGAATTGAAACTTTCTGAACTTATAATGAAATTTCTGAGCTTGAATTGAACTTTGATTAGCTCGATCTTTATTCTTCTGAATTTCTGTTGTAACTTTCTCATCTGCACTTTAGTTTCTCAAGTTGAATTATAATTTCTGATATTGATATAAAGCTTCCTGAATTTAAATGGGAAGTTCTGAACTTAAATTGTAATTTATTGAAATACTAGAAGATCCGGCAGACGTTGTCCTGCCCTATATTTGGCCTATCTGCATACATTTTAATAAGCTCTTTCCGTCTGACTCTGCCCTCCCCCCTCTTCACTTTTTCCTAATCCTTTTATTCACTCCTCCCTCCGTCTTTTTCGCTTCATCTATCTCCATCTTCGTCTCATTCTATCTCTTTCTCAATCTCCTTCTCTCTTTTCTCTTCTCTCAATTCCTTCTCATTCTTCTGCATCCCTTATTGCCTGTCCCAGAGGGTGGGTATGTATTTTATTCCAGTCCCAGTCCCAGTCCCACTCCGAGTCTCAGTCCCAGTCCCACTCAAGTCTCAGTCCCAGTCCTAGTCCTAATCCCAGTCCCAGTCCGTCTCTGGATAATATATTACTCTGTATAAAGCACTCATCAACAGCTTTCATTTGTTATCCATATTCTATAAACACATTCTAGGGTACTCGGGTCCACGTTTCGGCCTATGGTCGATCGCAACCAAACCTATGTAGTAACCACCGCATGAGGTTTACCGCAACTTGTGTGAAAGTTTGAACAAAATCGACCGACGCATCTCTTCAAACACCGGCGACCAACTAACACACATTTGGCCTTTTTTTAAATATATAGATTTTATTTTTACACTTCACTATAATATTAAAAAGAAATGCAGATTTTCGTTGCTTTTGAAATTCGGCTTAAAAATTGTACATGGAACAACTAAAGACTCTCCTGAATTAAAAAGAATGTCATAGTACCTCTAATCGAGGGCGCCCTCAGAAACCTCCACCCTCTCGGTGGGCCTGGTGATGTGGTATACCTGATATCATTCGCTATAATATTTTTATTGATAAGCACATTGTTTAATTAAACACCAACCAATTTCACGGAAGTATATCCGCCCCCTGAAAATGTGAATACCGGTGCGTATACGTAACATTTTATTATTACGTATAAACATATTTAAAAAATTGCAATAAAATAATATTGCGACTGTAAACTGAGATATTACCTACCCTATCTTTCAAGTTAGATCATGCTACACAAGGGGTGCAAAACAAATTCAAACTCGGTTCAGTAGTTTAGGAGTCCATTTGCGCCAAACATAGTGACACGTGATTTTTATATTGAAATATTATTTTCATTTTTTGAATTTGAATTATGCTCTTCTGAATAGGAACTGCAGTTTTAAGAACTGGAATTTAACTTTAGGAATATGAAGAGAAGCTTTCTGATTCTTGCTGAGCTTCAATAACAATTTTCGGAACATAGATTGTATGCTTCGGAATATGAATTGCTAGTTTCTAAATTTAAACAGAAAAAGCGTTGTAACAAAAAATAACAAAAAACATGAAATATATTGCCGAGGATTAACCGCGCTTAAAAAAAAACTTTTCTTTAATTGAAAAACTTTTGGGATGCTTTGGCTGGGACTTAAAACTAGGACCTCCGTTCGGGTAGACGGTGCACGCTACCACCACAGCACGACGTCCGCCAACAAAAACTGATGCAGGATTAATTATAAAGCCATGTAAAAAACTCGCATACATATAAGTACAAAATAAGATCCATTTGCATTATAAGAACCTCCCAATTCTGTTTTCCGAGCACCAACAAAGTTCCAGCCAAATAGCCGTCATTGCATATCAACAAAGAGCGATCAAATGTCAAAGGACACATTCTTTTGTCAAAAAATTAGAGCTCTTTCATTTATTATTATGTTTTTTTTTATTTGAGCTAAAACTCATCATAGATAAATAGGCGAGTTGACTAGGGTTGAAATAAGTTTTTGTTTGTTTGTGAACAAGCAGATAAAAAATGTTGAAAATTGGAGGCATTTTTTCAAAGGCGTACTAACAAAAGCAAAATACATCACAAAAACAAATATATAGATGTATATTTGAATGGAGTTTGCAACTTTTCACAACATTCTATTCAGCTAAGTATATGCCTGCTAAATAAACTCAAACACATCCATTCCCCATCCAAAACCCAACACCCAAATATAAACGTCATATAAAAAATGTATCACATTCGCTTCCATCTGATATGGATGTCTGCATACGTGTGAGTATGCCAATTGAATGTCTCGCATGCATGAAATATTAAAATGCGGAAACATTGATGACAACTCAACAAGCGCAAAACTGGTGGATGAGACAGGCGAGTATTGAAAGAGTCCAAGCCAAATCAAGCGCGCCAGTTGCTTTAAAAGTCAAGAAATGCATAGCAAACCTTTAGCAATATTTAAGTTCTATACTTAAGAAAACCAAACAACCAGTTGCATACCCACATGTACACACATACATATGCACATATGAAAAGCAATAAGAGCGCACGACATCACGAAAAATTGTTATTGCAGCTCATTTGTTATAACAGTGAGTGGCCTTTAATATCATAGACTCATCGTGTGACTGTTGATGTGGACACGTGACATATTCACAAAAATAAGCCGCAGATGACTACACGTATAAATGCGATAAATTGAATGGCTTACATTTGTATAAAAGAAGTGGAAAGGCGTATGTGTATATCTAAGATCTTCACACAAATAATGTGGATGAGTTTTTAGCGTGGGATGTGGGTGAATGTCCATTACACAGGACTTTTTATACGATAAATTCAAACAAAAAATCAACAAAAGAGACACAAGCTATTCTAGTAAAGGTTGCATTAAAAATTCAACAGTTAGCAGCAAGCCAATAGCTTAAGGATCAGCGATGTTTTACACACGCAGCTACTTGCCTTCTTTCTCTCATATAACTCTAGCTCATCTTTCCATGCAAATGCCTTTGAGTGCGCCACAAAGTATGCCATTCATTGCTGAATATGTCTGCATTCACGCTTCTAAGCCATTGAAAAAGATATCTTATTGCAAATTCATCATTAAATGATTGATGCAAAAGTGAAAAAGAAGTGAATTGTCCGAATTGTTTGTTTATTTTTCTATATCGTTTGTACTTAAGCCTTTAAGATTCAATGGGTTTCTTTTAACCACTGAAAGCACTCAAACATACACTCAGAAAAAACCTCTTGCCTTACAAGAGTAAATCATTTCCTAAAAAAATATTCCTTGAATTGAGAAATATATCTATGGAATTATTGTGGAATTTCTATTTTTGAATTGTCGTCAAATGGCGATTATTTAACGAACAGCTATCGATATGTGATTAAAATTTATCGGTTTGTTATCGGAGTGTTACTAATTTCTTGTTTATGTGTAATCAATTCGTCATCGCAAAGTTATCGGCTTGTGTTCGAAAATTTATCGATTTGTTATCGATCAATCGGACATCAACCAACTAACCAAACAAAAATAACAGGTCAAGTGGTACTTTTTTCATGATGGCATTTCCTTTTTGTTTTTATTTTTTTTTGCATAAAGTTTATTGATACTTTACTGCGTGAGAACGTCTAAGAATTCGGAAAAAAATTACGAAAAGTTTTATCCAAAATATGATGTTTTCTATTTTTGAGCGATTATGTTTTGATAAAATATAAAGTTTAACTTTGATGACTTTTAAACGGTTCAACTTGGCAAAATATCATATGAGTTAAGCGGGGATTGCCCGTATTGGTTTTGCCTTTAAATGTATGAAAACATTTATTTGATATCATCTTAAACTTTTTTAGTACCCAGCAAATATTTAAAGTAAAAAATGAGCCAGAAATTAATCGTTATACGAAGCTTATTTTATTTATTTATTATTATATAGTACATTATTATATATTTAATAGTACAAAGTGAGCGAATTTTTCTTCTTGCAATGGTCGTCCGATATAAGCCCAATTTCACATATCATATAAGCCTTAATATGAATACAATATGACTTCGAAGCGGCCCATACACAGCTCATATTTTGCTGCTTATATGACTCTGTTGGGACTCCTTCCCATGCCACTTAGGTGGCTCATTGGCCTAATATAGTGCTGTTTATATGCTACACGTTGGCGATGGCGACTACCGAAGAAGATTTAATGATGAGCTGTACGAGCTTTAGGCAGACATCAACATAGAACAGCGAATTAAAATGCAGCGGCTACGCTACCTGGGCCATATTATGCGAATGAAAGATGACGCTACGGCTAAGAATATATTTTTTATCGGAAACCGCCTATGGAAGCAGCGCAAGAGGGAAGCCCCCTCTACGCTGGAAGGACCAGGTGAAAAACGATTGGTGTGACCAATTGGCGCCAGTTGGTAGAGCGAAGAGGCAACTGGGGAGCCATTTTGGACGGCGGTTAAGCGCCAACTAACGTTATGCGAATATACAATAAACTTAACTTTTATTTAGAAAAGAAAAATGCCAAGAAAATTAATTAAATTTTAGTCATATAAGAGTCTATTATGAGAAAACTTGTATTAGTGAACAAGTTTCATCAATTTATTGGTACCCGAGTGGAAAAAGTTGTACGCATGCATGAAATATGCATGTTGTATCAATGATCATATGTTTGTAAAAATGCACTTTTCTGAATTTCGTCAGCATGTATAGAATCTGGGACTCTTTGATTTTTCTTTATTGTCTTGAAAAATTGCTCGTATTTACGAAATGCATGTTAGGTTAGGTTGAACTGGCCGGTCAATAAAGACCTCACATAGACTGAATGTGTCCATAGTGTTACCAGAATTTGTTTGACGACCAAACGGAAGAACCCCGCTCAGGTGCCAGGACATATGTTATAGAATAACTCCGTCGTCATGCCGCCCCTAGTAGCTGGAACCTTGACACGGCGCGCGCAGCACACAAACAAAGAACTTCCTCAACCCTTTCTTCCAGCAGCTCACAGTTCCTGCACTTGCTGTTACTGACGAGACCTAACTTATAAGTATGTGACGCCAGAAGGAAGTGTCCAGTATTAGCCCTAGTCTTCTCTCTTCAGAGATATGAGCCACTTTGTGAGTCTAATATCGTAGGCTTTGTACATAATCTTAGAAATTTTGTAGCCCGCGCTTTTCCACGCCTTTCCGCTGATGGATCTTATGCTTCCTTTTGACTTCTCCCAAACGGATTGGGACGTCCATCGTCGGCTCAGCGAGTGTTTGCACCCTCCTTTGTCAACTCATCGGCCTTTTCGTTACCTTCTATCCCTTTATTATCGGAACCCAGTAAAGCTGTATGGCCTCCTTAGCGAATTTTTTCCAATGCTTCTTTGCATTCCAGAACACTTCTTGATGAAGTACTCTGTGAGATTATTGCCTTCATCGCAGCCTGACTTTAATATATATATTGACGTGACTGCAGTTTAAGAATGCTTCCTCCAGATTTCTGCTGGTTCCTTCACTACTATAATTTCCGCCTGACACAGTAAACAGCAGACCCAACACGAAATATATGTACTTGAAACAATTATTTTTTTCCAAAAGCGCTTCAGGATATAAATAACTAATAAGAGTTTGAGCAACTTGGAGCAATAAATTTAGAATACATCGAGAATTAAGCGCGGAGCGTTTGGCCCAGAATGCTTTGCCGTTATTGAACTGTTGTGAAGACAATTTTCAGAATGGTAGGGCTTGACCAAACGGGTAAGAATTGCGCGTGTATTAATGTTTAATATAATCCAAGTTGATTGCTTCAAGTTGCACCATCTCTTATCATATCAATTTCATTGTAATTGTAATTATATATGAAGTATTTTGATCAAAAAAGATAATGCTTTCGTACATATGAAACATACGTATGGGTGTATACATGTTTTTTTGGTGCTTTTGTATGCATTCGGCATTAATACAACCACATGCATACTACATAGGTGGTATAAAGGGAGTAATATAATGTGCTATGCTCTATAAGAAACTACACGTGTTAAACAGAAATATAATGGCTCTAATTCATGCTTCAATATCGATGTTTCATGCACACATTTATCAGACTCATAACTATAGGCCTTCCCAAAATGGTTGAGATGTAGATCCTTCAATTTCCTAAACAGATACGTCTTGTAAATTTTAAAGGGACTAACCGCTAAACCACAGAAACACTTCTACTAATCAAAAACTCTCCATGTAATTTGTATGGAAGGAAAGAAGTAAATTGTTACATTCATACGTGCCCCACCTTTTCAAACAAACTCATAATTATTTTCCCAGACAATGCAGTTATCATAATTATAGTTGGATTTTCTGATTTATATTTTGAAAATCTTTTCGCAATTATTTTACTAGGGTGAGGCCATCTCAAGTGAGCATCGCATTTACCAGTGTTCGAATACCAAAATATTTTTTCACATTAAAGCCTTATAAAAGGGTAGGAAATCTTGTTAATTTTTTTCTCGAAATTTTTTACCGTTAAATTTTTATAACCAATTGATATTATGTCGCATCAAATCGGTCAAACATTTTTTTCTCAGAAACTACTGAACGATTTTAATAATTTTTTTTTGACATTTATAAACAATGCACTATAATTTTGAATTTTCTTTTTATACACAAATTAATTTTTTTTTGTTAAATAACATTAATTGTTATAAACAAATTACTATATAACTAACTTCTGCGCCTCTGAAAAAAAATTAAATAACAGTAATTATGTGGTATTCAATTATATTTTTATTTCTGATGGGGCCCAGCAATAGTTTCCTGACAATAACGTTATATGTGCGAGTGCATCCGCCGCTTCCCCATACTACACTTCGCATGTTATGAATATTTTTCTATACTATCACGTTTATCTTGTCAGTAGCTGAAATGTGGTGGTTGCTAACAAGTTATTTTTTTGATGACTATAAATAACAGCATGACAATTATACATATAACACTTTCTTTTTTGTAGCTTTTTTGCAATAGAAACCATACGACGAGACACATTAAAAGTTTCACGAATCTTTCTGATGGTCCACGTTTTTGGAACAAATGTCAATATATTTATTTTGTCTCCTTGAGTTTTTTGATTGTTAAAGGATATTCTTAGTGCTTCAATATTTTCATCTTCAGGTGGCATCTCACTGCTTAAACTGCTGTCACACGTTGTTCCTATAAGATCGAGCTTAGCTGCCAATTTTGCTTCCTCCTCTTTTGAAAATTTGAAATGCGCCGAACTTTTATTGGGCTCACATCACATTGTTCAGACAAATTATTTATTTTATCCACGCTTATTAATTTTCAACAATTTCACTATCGAAATCTGAATCAGCATTTACATCATCATCAGGCACAATGATTTTTTCGGAGAACTATCACGCGAGTTAATTGCATCTTTTTCGATAGACATATTTCCAGTTCACTAGATTTTGCTTTCAACAAAGCACGTTTGCAAGAGCGACATATGTATTGACCGATAAGACCACTTTTCACTGTAATTTTCAGTTTACTTGCACTAAATCCTTGTAAACGCGACAGTGATTTTTCTTTTGCAAAGGATTACAACACCGGTGTGGATTGGCATTTTACTAATTAACGAAATTGGTAAATTCACGTCAGTCGACTTATAAATTTATCTGTTTAGAAACTATTATTCACAATATACTTTGTTTTTGAAAAAATTTACGTGATATAGGTAACAAGTCTTTATTAAAATAACATCCGCTTGCGACTAAATTTTTAAATTCAAATCAAAGAGCTTATACTTAAAAATCAAAGTCGTACGATTATGCAGTTAGATGCACCAAGCTATCTAACTGCTCAGTTCTAATGAACTTGACCTATTAATATTTCTTAGCTAATTGTTGTTGTTGAAACAGTCTCATTCAATTCGCCAGCATACATACCTATTACACACATTAAGGAAGTAAGTCATACTTCCCCCCCTTCACGGCGGATGCACTCGCACATATAACGTTATTATAAGGAAACTATTGCTGGGTCCCTTTTTTTCAGAAATAAAAATATAATGAATACCACATAATTTACTGTTATTTATTTTTTTTAAGAGGCGCAGAAGTTAGTCATATAATAATTTGTTTATTACAATTTATGTTATTTAATAAAAAAAATTTAATTTGTGTATAAAAAAAATTCAAAATTATAGTGCATTGTTTTATTAAATTTCGAGAAAAAAATAACAGGATTCCTACCCTTTTATAACGCTTAATGTGAAAAAAATTTTTTGGTTACTCGAACACTTGGTAAATGCGATGCTCACTTGAGATGGCCTCACCCACTATGAAGGGCAAGATATTCTCTGCAACTGTTTGCTTTATAATATCCGGCAACTTTGTGTTGTCTACCAAACAAAGGTCACTTTAGCTGACTCAATTCACGTGTTCAGCGTTCAACACTTACATACATTAACATTTGACATTTCACAACCACTAATCATGCGGTTGACACGCAAAATAAATAATAAATAATAAATTACACTGCAATAAATACAAAATACTTGTAACTGGTATGTCGACCAAAAGCTCTTTGGTGTATTTGTTAAAAAATTTTGATTTCATATGCAAACGAATACTTTTATTGCCTTACAACTGTCAGATCTGATTAAATGTGAGGAATGCAATAAATGAAATGCGTTAATTGTCGAGTGATAAATGTGTGCTCTGCAATGGGCAGATTGTTGGAGAGTCGCTATGCACAAGCTCGTTGTGATTTCTATTGTTGTTGTTGTCCACCACGCATGTGATTACATTACAAGCGCTTGTGCGTATGTGTGTGGTTCATTTTTGCGATCAATTGGCCGCAGGTCACTTAGTTGTTACTGACCATTGCATGCACCTTGTCACCGATGCCGACAAACATCACTTCCGTCTCGTCGCCATTTGTGGCACTCAAATCGCGTAATTATTTATGCTTCCGGCGTTCACACATACAAATGCATAACTTTGTATGTCAGCACCTGAAATGCCTTTGTATGAATGCATATATGATGTACGCGCCAAATATTGTGACTGTATCTCGTTAAATGCAATTGACTTTGTGACTGGCAATCTATTTATGTATGTACATTGTATATGTGTGTAAGACTGTGGTTGCGTCTGCCTCATGTGCGTGCATATGTCAAATGCATTTGCTCTTTTTATATTATTTAATATTATATATGTATTCTACAGTAAATTTGTTAAAGCGCGAATATATAGGCATGTACAATAGGGTGGGCAAAAAAATAACAAAAACAATCTGTTTCCTTTAGTATGATAGAAATATTGTTCAGGACATCCATAAAGGCTATCTTTTCTGTGAAAAATTATACCCTCATGCTGCACTCTTAGATTTTAACTTTTGAACTAGGCTACCTATCGCTATGCGAAATGGATATATTTGCCGGTAGTGAAACTCCTTTTCTTACTCAGTGGAAGATACACACAAACTCACGGGAAAGCTGAAAAAATAAACAGGGCGAAGAAATTTGAAGATAAGAAAACGCCATTAAAAACAAATCGTATTCGCAAATTTTCTAGGTTTATAAACAGCGCCCAGGCCTCTAACCGTTATTATCGCTATGTTATATTGTATAGAAATTTAACGGTATTCAAAAAGGGTCTCAAAAGATTTTTTGCTAACTTCACTCGTTTAGAAGTTAATCAGGTTAAAGTTCAACCTCAAATTGCATGAGATTTCCCATACGATTTGTATGGAAAAGCTAAGGTCACGGTGAGGCACCATTAAACCTTAAATAAAAACCTGAAATTTTGAAGACTATCTAACCTTGATCTATAGGTATCAGTATTATGAAGTACCAGATCGGAAGAACCCACCAAGCTACTTGGCTTGTCTTGATAAGAAATTAGCGAACGAAATGTATGGTTCAATGATCAATGATCAGTCAATGACAAAATGATCAATGTCTCTAGCAGGTCCAAATGTCTACAGGGACCATCACATTGGACAAACAAGAACTAAACAAAAATTTCCGCATGAGCATGATTTGGAAGCTGATCGGAACAATGACGAAAATGCAACAACAAAATTCTCCAAATGACGGAAGGACTCAACACCGATGTGCAGAGTGTATTTAAATTATGAAGATACCACTTTTTATCATTTCTAAACAGCAAAGTAGATTATCAGGCCGATTACTCAATTCCATAAAATGAAACGTACCGTGGGACTATGATAAAATAAAAAATATTTTATTTCGGTTGAAAAAGAACATTGGTTCAGGAAATTATGCATTACTTGTCAACTGTGTTGTAAGCAGTTGGTTAGAAGCGTGCATTAACGCTTTTGCCAAATATGTTCGCAGCCATGCCTACCGTGGTTACACTAGTCTAAAAAAATGCGATCACAAACCGACAGGTCAGTATGCCCTGATCTTACAAAAGACTGATGCCCACAATACCTTTAGTTTGCAACATTATTATGAATAAAAGAAATATTCAATTTATTTTCCTATTCCGAAAGCCGAAAAAAGGCTTATCGTTCATAATAATTATTAGGCAACTTGAAAAATAAACGTTAACTTATTATTAAAAAAAAATACTTAAATATTCGTTCGAAAATGATTACAAAGCAACGTTTTTGATAAATTTTTGAACCCGGGCAACGATTTCAATTTCAAATTTTGAAATAATAATTAAATTAGGTATCTGTTTTAAATGCCTTGAAAAGAGCTAATCAACCCCTAGCACTTTTGTGTTTGTTATGCCCTGAATCATAGGCACAAATTCACAATTTGAGTATGAAAAAAAATTTGATAACACTCCCGTACACCTTCACATATAAATTCGTTTCATATGAAAGTGCCTGAATTTCATACATACGAAAGTGCAAAGAGAAAGCATTTGAAGCCAAGGCACTTTGGTGTGATATTAAAATTTACACTAACAAATTGACACCAAACATTTTTTCAAGTATATTGTAGCACTGAAAAAAATTTTATTTCAAATTTTATTCATTGAAAGGGACCATCAAAATTCTTTAAGTATTTAAAATAATTTTTTATTTTTAATTTATAATTTACACCAACTAAGGCATGACGAGGCTTAATGCGTTTCTAACACTTCAACCATCGAAGGAGTGCGGGTTGAAATCCCACTCCCGGGAGAAAAGGCTTTGAAGAGAGTTATAATCGAACCAGCTGTCGCCTTGTATGTCCTGATGTCGCGTTGTTTAAATTTTTCCCAAATTATAAAATTAAAAATTGCTTCAACTAAATGTTTCATACATTTAAAGCAATACGGGCAATCCCCGCTTAACTCATATAATTTTTTTTGTTGGTTTGTTTTTTTCAATTTGAAAAAGTTTTAGTGTACATATAATTTTGTATATGTATTGTGATTTGTACTTCAATATAAAAATGTTTGAACAGCTCTGGTCTTGGAAATATGGCGGCCGCCGTGTTGTGATGGTAGCGTGCTTCGCCATCTGCACCGAAGTCCTTGGGTTCACGCCCCGGGCAAAGCAACATCAAAATTTTATAAACAAGATTTTTCGATTAGAAGAAAATTTTTCTAAGCGCGATCGGCAACCGGCAGTGATTGGCAAGAACTACGAGCGTATTTCTGTCTTGAAAAGTTTTCAGTGAAAACTCATCTGCCTTGCAGATGCCGTTCGAAGACGGCCTAAAACAAGTAGGTTCCGTCCCGCCAATTTGAAGGAAAAATCAAGAGCACGGCGCAAATTGGAAGAGAAGCTCTGTCTTAAATTGCTTTGGGTGTTATCGCGCCTTAATTTTTTTTATACCAAATAATTTTTTTTGGCCCACCCTAATGTACACACATGGTATGAATATTCAAAATATGAACAAGGACATACATTTGTCAGAACGTATTCGAATGCGTTACTCACAGAAATCTTTGTTATTAATTTTAAATAATTAAATAGTTTACTTGAATAATTTTCAGTTAATTAGCGCCAACTTGAAATTGGGTCATACATAGACTCAAATTGAATTAATTTAATTAGATATGTTTGGACTTTAATGAGTTGCCTGCAGACAATTTAAAATTGTTAATTTGCAATAATGTTTCAATTTGATTTAATTAAGTGTGTCCAGTGAAACCCTTAATGTGCGTTAAAAATTTCCCAGAAGAGATTATCTTAAGCATTCAGGAATACTTGTCCATTGCACTTGAGTCTTTAAAGAAAATTTTGGTAGAAATTTTTCGTATTTTGGAAATACTCGATTAGTTTAACTAAGTCTATACTGGCTGCTTCATAACATGTCTTATATATTAGCAAAACTTCAGTCGCTTTCTCCTTGAAACATGCAAAAATTTTAAGTATTTCAACTATCTTATAGTCAGAGAAATACTAACCAGATTCTAATCAATGGAACTTCCATGCGCTCACCATATACACTCATCGGACCACGATGTAGTTTTATTGCAACGACAAGGAATACGGTTTCCTCCGAAAGTTTCAGAGAGTTTTATTGATTTTGTTTCTTCTCTTTAGGACTTAAATAGATCTGGTACGGCCGGAAATAGCATCTCAACGTTATTTAGACAAAGATTTCATATTAGGACTTTAAACCCTCTTTTTATTACAAGGACTGCATCGTCCCCGGGCAGAACAGCATAAAAAATTTAGAAAACGATTTTTTCACTTTGAATAATTTTTCTAAGGGTAATCGCTCCTTGGCAGTGGTTAGCCAAACACTCGGTAGTATAAATTAAAATAAGAAATCTCGGCATAAGTTTTCTCGGATGTAAATCGCGCCAAGTACATCGCAACTATTTCACGCTTATTTCGAAAAGAAAACAGCTCTTTTTAATTTGGGATTATCTGCGGATAGTTTCGGTATTGCTTTCTGGATTTCTTTTGCAATTACATCCCGAATACTTCGGAAAGTTTTCCAAATTCCTCCTTATAATTAGTTCGAGATAATTTAGGGCCCACGAAATATCATTTAGAGGCTATATCATTAGGAGACTTTTCGGGGATTATTTTCGAAGTTGGAAAGATCGATCATTTCGGAGCCCTCCTCGATAAATTTTTGGAAATATATCGGGGTCGTCTTCGGAGTGTTTTATACTCATTTAAAAACTCTCCCAGGATCACTTGGGATTGGTTCTGTAAATAACTTGCAGCGGATCCCCTTTCATACCTTCTTCAAAAAATTTGAAATTACTTTCGGCACCATCTTGGCCATTTATATATTTTTCAAATCTATCTATGAGATTGCTTTCAAGATTTTTGCGAACTATTTTCGACAAATTTCGAGTTTGTTTATGGATGGTGTCGTTAATATTTCGGGAAAGTTTCAGGATAATTTTGGGTCTATTCTTGGATTGCTTTACGCTTATTATATATATAAAAACACTTCACTTGGGGATTTTTGTGGGATTGTGTTGGAAATTAAATTTATAAATCACTTCCGGATTAGTTCTGGATCATTTCGAGACTATTTTCAAACAAATTCGTAACTTGTGGATTATTTTAGAGATAATTTCAAGACTATGTTTCTGCCCTTGGAGTGCTAAAGTCAGTTGAGACACATCTCGGCATGACTTGGAGATTTTTTCGGAAATTTTTTTCGGATAATTTTATTTTACGAATCGCTTTGCGATTATTTTTAGCTTGCATAAATCCAGATCACTCTGGTGCTACCTTCAAACAATTTTTAGCCTGCTGTTGGCATCTTTTTGTGCCATTTAGACATATTAGCAGTAGAAATGTTTTTGTGACTTTTTTGGAATTACTCCGGAGCGATGTTTAAATCATTACGGAAGCATTTTAGATAAATTTTCTGATAAATTCGGAATTATTTCAAAGATGATATCGGGACTATCTCGACAAAGTTTCAGGATAATTTTGAGATAGTTTCGAGACTATCTTCTTATCTTTTAGAATCGGCCCTTGAAGTGACTAAGCTCATTTCTCTTGCGGATTTTTCCAGAATCTTATTTGCTAATTTAATTAATGTTTATTTCGGAAACCAGATCTCTGGGCAAGAAGCTATACTTCATATATTTATTTCTTTTCCTTGATTCCGGTTTAAAGTAATAAACGCAATGCCAATATAGTAAAACGCTAATAACAATAACGATGTTAATTGCAAGATTTAATTATTTACACAAATTCCATATAATTTTAATTTTTCTCTTGTTCTACATGTTACTGAAGCTGACATTTATGGTTCATGTTGGTTGCTGGTGGATTTAGCTGTTGTTCATGTGCTTATAGTTTTTGTTGTTTTTCTAATTGATACAGTTGGCTACTGTTGCACTTGTTATAATTTTAACAGTTGTTGTTATTGCTATAAATTGTGTTGCTATAAATCATTTACAGATTTTAAACGCGTTGAGCACACATTTTATTAAATATAGCGAACCTACCCAGCAGAAAAAAATAAAATTTATTGTGGAAATTTTCTAGAAACGTATTATTCGGTAAATCGACCTATTTGTTTTGTTACTCGGCAAAATTGTTTTTGTCGAATTAAAATTTAGTGTTAAATATCACTGAAGATTTTTTGTAACATTGTTTGGTAAAAGAATTCCCTGGTAAGTTTTCTGCGAACTAACAAGCAAATGTTGTTTCCGTACTACGTTTTAGAAAATTTTAGGCGAAAGAATTTATTAATAAATTTTAAGATAAACTCACTTGTGAATTTTAATCGAAATTTGTGGTGAATTAGAATGCAAAGTTGAATCTCGGAAGTCTTAGCTTAGCGTTTTTACGAAACTGTTAAATTTAGTTAAAACAAGTAAGGAAAGTTAAGTTCGAGTGTAACCGAACATTACATACTCAGCTGAGAGCTTTGGAGACAAAATAAGGGAAAGTCACCATATAGGAAAATGAACCTAGGGTAACCCTGGAATGTGTTTGTATGACATGGGTGTCAAATGGAAGGTACTAAAGAGTATTTTAAAAGGGATTGGGCCATAGATCTATAGGTGGACGCCAATTCGGGATATCGCCATAAAGGTGGGCCAGGGGTGACTCTAGAATGTGTTTGTATGATATGGGAATAAAATGAAAGGTGTTAATGAGTATTTTAAAAGGAAATGGGCCTTAGTTCTATAGGTGGACACCTTTTAGAGATATCGCCATAAAGGTGGACCAGAGGTGACTCTACAATTTGTTTGTACGATAAGGATATCAAATGAAAGGTATTAAGGAGTATTTTAAAACGGAGTGGGCCTTAGTTCTATAGGTGGATGCCTTTTCCAGATATCGCTAAAAAGGTGGACCAGGGGTGACTGTAGAATGTGTTTGTACGATATGGGTATAAATGAAAGGTGTTAATGAGTATTTTAAAAGGGAAGTGGGCCTTAGTGCTATAGGTGGACGCCTTTTCGATATATCGCCATAAAGGTGGACCAGGGGTGACACTAGAATGTGTTTGTACGATATTGGTATCAAATGAAAGGTGTTAATGAGTATTTTAAAAGGGAGTGGGTCTTAGTGCTATAGGTGGACGCCTTTTCGATATATCGCCATAAAGGTGGACCAGAGGTGACACTAGAATGTGCTTGTACGATATTGGTATCAAATGAAAGGTGATAATGAGTATTTTAAAAGGGAGTGTGCCTTAGTTCTATAGGTGGACGCCTTTTCGAGATATCGCCATAAAGGTGGACCAGAGGTGACACTAGAATGTGTTTGTACGATATTGGTATCAAATGAAAGGTGTTAATGAGTATTTTAAAAGGGAGTGGGTCTTAGTGCTATAGGTGGACGCCTTTTCGATATATCGCCATAAAGGTGGACCAGGGGTGACGGTAGAATGTGTTTGTACGATATGGTTATCAAACTAAAGGTATTAATGAAGGTTTTGAAAGGGAGTGGCCCTTAGTTGTATATGTGAATGCGTTAATAAACCAATCCAATCAACATGTTTCATCCCTTTTTTATATTTGGTATAGAACTGTGAAATATTTTTCATTTTTCCAAATTTTATATATCGAAAAAGTGGGCGTGGTCATAGTCGGATTTCGCCCATTTTTAACACCAAGATAAAGTGAGTTCAGACAAGTACATGAAATAAGTTTAGTAAAGATATATCGATTTTTGCTCAAGTTATCGTGTTAACGGCCGAGCGGAAGGTCAGACGGTCGACTGTGTATAAAAACTGGCCGTAGCTTCAACCAATTTCGCCCATTTTCATAGAAAACTGTTATCGTCTTAAAAGCTTTGCCCTTACCAAATTTCATAAGGATTGGTAAATTTTTGTTCGAACTATGGCATTAAAAATATTCTAGACAAATTAAATGAAAAAGGGCGGAACCACACCCATATTGAAATTTTCTTTTATTTTTGTATTTTGTTGCACCATATCATTACTGGAGTTGAATGTTGACATAATTTATTTATACATTGTAGAGATATTGAATTAAAAAAAATTTTTTGTGAAAAGTGGGCGTGTTCTTCATACGATTGTGCTAATTTTTACTAAGCACACATATAGTAATAGGAGTAATGTTCCTGTCAAATTTCATCATGATATCTTCAACGACTGCCAAATTACAGCTTTCAAAACTTTGAAATTACCTTCTTTTTAAAGTTGGCGGTGTCACGCCCATTGTCCAAGCTTTTACTATTTTTCTATTCTGCGTCATAAGGTCAACCTACTTACCAAGTTTTCATCGCTTTATCCGTCTTTGGTAATGAATTATCGCACTTTTTCGGTTTTTCCGAAATTTTCGATATCGAAAAAGTGGGCGTGGTTATAGTCCAATTTTGTTCATTTTAAATAGCGATCTGAGATGAGTACACAGGAACTTACATACCAAATTTCATTAAGATACCTCAAAATTTACTCAAGTTATCGTGTTCACGGACAGACGGACGGACGGACGGACACAGCTAAATGAATTTATGTTTTCGCCCAGATCATTTTGTGAGCTCTGCTCAGCTGACTATAAAAAGTGTAAGGCAAGTTTTTGATGGATATTATAGTGAATTTTTTGTAAAATTAACTTTACTATTTATCTAGAAAATTAAGAAACAATTTTTAATTTAAAACTATTGTGGTAAAATTTCGGTTATTTTTTAAGTGAGTTTCAAATTCCAAGGCAGACAATTGCTGAGTTTGAAATAAATTTATCGTGGAGGGCGTATCTTTGGGCTAACTGAAATTTACAGTTGAATCTCGTTATCATTAAATATATTTGCGTTGGTCAAAAAATGGTCGTTCTGTTCAGAGTGATTCAAAGTATCTAAGTTGCGGAATTAGAAACAACTTCTTACCTACAAGTTGAAAAGGAAATCGTCGTGTTGAGTTCGCCACGTTTGTATGCATTCACTGTATGCAAAAATGCTTTCACCGAACTATTATCACTTCTATATATATCGCTTAGTAACGAGTGCGTCGTTCATCACATAAAGTTTTCCTACAGGGCATTTAAATGCACACGCTCAGATACAAACACTTAAATATACATAAACTTTCAATTTGTGCACATTCACGCTACAGATGTAAATATTTAAACGATGCAAATAATTTGCCCTGTGAAATGCACAATTTAAGTTCGGAAGTATGAAGATGGGCGCTAGGGCGGTATACGACACCTATAACCATTTTGTTTTGTTTTGAATATTTAATAACGTATAAAATATTTTATATTTTAAATTGTCATTAAATAGTATATAAAATAAAATAAAAATATTATACTCTGATTATACATTTGTTTAAGTGCTTGCAATCCTTTAAATGCTTTTTCGTGTGCGTACGTCGCCCCTTCGTAATGAGACACCACTGTGTTGGGCATACAAACAATTTGTGGTCGCTGACTGCGTGAAAAATGCAATTATTTTATTTTGTTTATTCCGATAAGGCACATACATACATATAAATTATCGCATTTATTGTATCATCAGCAACGATAAAATACAACAACAGTCATAGAGCTTAATTTCACGTCACTCATATGGTAATAGGGTTTATGACTCAACTCAATAAGTAAATTTTTTTCGTATGAACCAAAATTTGTATAATATGAGAGGATTTGCTTACTTTTTTGAGCGCCTGTAAATCTGAGTGCCATTCTGAATTCGGCCTGCGAAGAAAATATCCCATACAATTATTGCGATATAGCCCCGATATGATCCTGAAAATAATACCGATAAAGTCCAAAAAAGAAAGAAAAGATCCCCACATTGTAACGCACACAAACATGCAATGGTTCATAGAATGAATAAAATACTGGACTTTTTAAAAAAGGTGGGGCCCAATTGTCTCCTAAAAACACTTTTAAGTAAATGATCTATAAATAGTATTGAAATACTTCGGAAGCAATCTCGAAATTATCTGGCGACAGCTCAAAAATATTTCGTATCAATTCTTGCGATATGATTCTCCAACAACCTCATAATCTTTTCGAAAACATTGTCAATAAGCTCCGAAATAGTGCGAAAATTGCCTTAACACTATATGGAGATAGCCCCGAAGTAGTATCGTTGATATAATTACAAAGTGAATCAAGAAACTGATCCGTAACAGTTTCGAAAATATCTTGATCACAATTATTATATAAGAAAGGCTTTCGGCTCAAAATAACAACTCCCATCTATGCAATTTGTGAAGTAACTTCCAGCGAGAAAAATTACCCAGTAAAGCCTGGGAGACTCCTTTATTGAGTCATATGAGGTATCTACTACGTACGTATCTACTACCTATCTATAGGGCAACACCAAGAATATTTTCTATCCATCTAACTTTACTGTGAACAGCTGGAAAGGACTGATCTCTTAAGCAGATGTAATGGCACTAACAGCAACCGCAAAGCGTCCTTAGACTATCTTCGAATGTATGCTAAACACATTGAAACACGCGGAGGACATCCTTTTCACAGACTTAAATGTAAGCTCTAGACAGGTTGTAATGCAGTTATACTGAATGCAGCCCTACTGTAAAGCGCCATCAGATAAACCTTACTTCACTGTAATATGCACAGCTAGCACTCAAGTTCTCATCATAGAACTATCGGATTGAATATGTGTCGTAATATGTGTTATTCTCCCCCGAAACGATCTTTTTGGCTGTCGCTTTCAGCAACCTTATTGCGCACTCGTCAGATTGCCTATTCACATGACTCAATATTCAATACTGCGTCTCGTGTGATTTGGCATGCACATAAGATTTGCAAACAGCTGTTAAGTCAACCCATAAACTGCTGGACTATCAACGGCATCCTTAAGGAGTTGGTAATTCTTTCAACAACTTTAGCCTGCCGACATAGTTGAATCTCAAAGTTGTTTTTATTGTTGCTGTTGTAGCAGTGCATCGCTTCATCCAACAGGTGCGATTTCTAACAAATTATCATCTACCTCCCCTAATGGGAGTCCAAGGATACTTATAGTTTTAACTGGGGTAGACCAGAGATAAAGGGCTGTTAGAGGCGTTGATTCCACATTGCAAATGAAAATATGGTTTGTATTATATGGGGACATGTTACAAGCAGCGCATACATTCAGGGGCGGATTAAAGGAGGGGCTAGCAGGGGCTATAGCCCCGGGCCCCAGCATCGGGAGGGCCCCGCGAGCTCGAATAAATAATATCATATTACGTATTTGCGTACACGTAATTTAATTTTGCACCTCAAAATTTATATACAATAGTAATATGGAAAAGAATACATGCACTCGTTAAGAATAAGATAATATAAGCAAGCACGTTCAGAGTTCGGACTATAGTAAGTATATCATGACATATACTCATTGCAATCTGAACCCACATGCTTAGATTATCACAAAAACACCATCGATGGCACTTGGAGGTTTAACGCAGAAGCCGGTCGAACGTCGATGCATGTTTTAGTTCGCGAAAAACGTCATAGTTGCGGCGCTTCAGAAGGCGTCGCCGTTCGGCGAGCGGGCACCACGCGATACATGGCGGAACGATACAAGGTGGCAGCATGGGACAGCTAATTATACGCTTTTTTATTTCATTAGATACGTCAACTTCCGACGCAGTACGATTTTGACATTTGTCCATCGAATTTACAAAAACAAAGTTCATGGAATTTTTATTTATATTTGTAGGTATGTCACCATGCTGCCACCTTGTATCGTTCCGCCATGACTCGATACTTGTTTGATGTTTATTTTCGCTGAAAAATAACGAAAGACGAAATGACGAAGTTCGTACCAGTGATGGACGATATGGCGATTTTGAACTATCAGTGAAAATAGATATGGCGATTTTTGAATCGCGGCTATTTTTTATAGCTATAGCGATAGCCATAGCGATTTTTAACAAGCGAATGTGCAATTTGTATTATTGGATATAAAAAAGAAATATTTAAGTTTGTTAACCGGAGTAGATTGAATGGCATACATTAATTTAGTTAAGTATACAAAATATATGAACCAAAATTGCAATAAAAAGAAAAACAATTATGTAGCTTTTATTGTAAACTGATCTAATGTTAATTTTCTGAGATATTATGATACAATATTATTAACTGGCTGACGACATTATGTTCAGTCTCGTATTACACTCAATGAGATGAAACTAGCGGAAATAGATGTATGTGCATCTTTGTTTTATAAATTTTGCTAATTGAAAATGCTTTGATTTTTAAATGTAAGTTGAATCAACCCGAAATAAATCTGTATATGTTACACCATAAAAACATGATTTATTTACTATTATTTTTATACTACACCGATGTATTCAGAAATACTCCGTATGAATTTAGTCTGAAAGTTGTATTTGGCTGCATAAAGTTTTTATAGTAAAGTGAATTAATTTTTAATGAAAAATGTAGAGCAAAAATATAGCAAATTCTTCAAACTATTATAATTTTTTTGGATTATTATATTTTTTGGAATCGTGCAACGTTTATATGTTTTCTTTAGTGCATCAACCCATCGATGGGGCATTTTATTAGCTCAAAAAATTTGACTAACAAGCCATTCGCAAACGAGATGATCATGTCGTGGCGATGCAACAAAACTTATAGTAAAAAATTACAATGGTATTTACGGAGCTTTAGAAATATTAGCAAATGATGTTAATCAAAAACGTGACACACGACAAGAAGCTTTAGCTTTATTGAATGATATAGTTAAGATGGAGAATGTTTTTATGGCGATTTTCTGGAATAGCATTTTTCAAAGATTTAACGCGACTAGTCAATATCTTCAAAAAGTTAATGTAGACTTAATCTCTCCTGTTAACATGCTACTTTCATTATTAGATTTTGTTCAAGATTTGCGTGATAAATTTTCTGATATTGAGCAAGAAGCTAAACAATGAGTGATTTTGTAAATCAAGAATATTCTGCTTGTAATAAAAGAAAAATCACTCGTGAGTTTACAGACAAGGAAGTACAAGTCGATAGTTTAAGTGCGACTGATAATTTTAGGATAAATATATTTTATGTTATTGTAGATAAACTTGTTGCCGAGTTGCAAAAACGAAGTGAAGCGTATAACCATATTATTAACTTATTTAGTTTTCTTACTCAATTATTATTCATAACATCAGATGAATTGGAAACTAAAGCAACAAATTTGATAAAAGTTTATTCGGATAATTTGCAAAATGACTTATTATTAGAAGTCAAACAGTTTATACCCCGCTTGAAACTACAGCCAAAAGGTTTTTTCTTTAATAGAACAGAAAAATTATATAACGAAACAGAACGAATTCTGTGCCCTTTGCAAATTCTTAATTGGATTTAAAATGTGAATATGATCGAAGTATTCCCGAATATCTATATAGCTTACAGGATTTTGGTTACGACTCCAATAGCAAACTGCGAATCTGAAAGGTCATTCTCGGTTTTAAAAAGAATAAAAAATATGTATGTATCAACTGTGTTAGATGAACGATTGCCCGCATTGATGGGGTTAAGCATTGAAGTTGATTTACTTCGATCGATTGATTTTGATGATTTGATAAGTGACTTTGCCAGAGCAAAATGAAGAAAAAAATATTTTTAATTGTATAATAATTTATAGTTTATAATACATAAGTACCAAAGAAGAAATATTTGCGATAATAAATTATAAAAATAAGTATAACAGTTTTTTATTTATTTAAAAAAATGATCATATTTTGCTCCTCTTAACTGGGGCCCCATATTCATTTTAGTCCCGGGCCTCATAAATCTTTAATCCGCCCCTGCATACATTATGTATGTCGGGGTTGATTCTGGACTGGTGCAAGTTTGTCCTGTTACAGTATCCAATTCTAAGTTGAGCTAGAGTGACGCGCGTCTACCTGGGAGGTTCCTTTCCTCTACTCCGAGTTTAGGGTATTTGACTTTGACGCGGTTCGCCGGGCCATTGCTAGCATAGAGATCCGACGCGTTTTGGTGTTTATCCTCGAGGACCTTTTTATGCTTCGACATCAAGGAGGTGGGGCCTTTTTCATTAGATGCTTTTTGTGATATCTAAATCTCGATATCACAATCTTTACATATCAATTTTTGTTGTTATATCGGCCTACTGATTTGTAAGATCGCGGGTTGGAATCGAGCTCAGGCCTAACAATAATTATTTTATCATTATTATTGTTATTATACTTTTTTTCTTAATTGAAAAATTTTTTAATTAGAATAGAAGAAAGAAAGAATTTTATGACATGAATGAATAATATGACACTATGGCATCATTGCCATGAACCAAGTCCAATTTTCACAGCTATTCTGCAACAGATGCCGCAGTACTGTGAATATCAGTTGGCAAGAACTGAATAGAAGTAGAAATTATGAAGATAAACAAAACAACCGTTGTGATAGCTGAAAGGTTATAGCAGCGGCGCCTAAACGTTGCCGATGAAGGAATGTAGCAGTCCCGAAATGAACCTATACAACGAGCTTTGGCAGTTGTCTAATTTTTTTCTTTCTTCTATTCTAATTAAAAAATTTTTCAATTAAGAAAAAAAGTATAATAACAATAATAATGATCAAAATAGTGTGATTGCGGGCCTTGAGCTCGATCAACCCGCAATCTTTACTTATCGGTAGACGAAGAGTGTAACTTAGATGGACAGACTCGAGACACTTTGAACATCTCGATCGTAATAGGTTAACTCTTACCTTACCCTAACGTGACCTATGTTTGGCCTACAAGAGGAGAGTATTTGTGTTTTGTTTTTACTAAATTTGAAACAGAAAATCGATATTCTGCGAAATCGCTTACACAGATCGCGAGTGTATGAAATGATTGCCAAATTGTAGTCTATGTTCAGGTCCACGCAAGAGCAACATAAAAAAAACTTTTTTAACATCAATATAAACACATGTACGTCCGTCATATTTAAAATATTTAAGTCCCATACACAAATGGAAGATATAGTGGCAATTTACTCTTGATTATATGCTATTGAAATTCGGCTTTGCACTCCACACATGTTTCTACGTCGCATACATGAAGACTTTTGCTTTGTAATTTATTTTATAGCATCATGGGAAAAATCAATGAAATGTGCCGAGTTTTATTACTTAAACACATTTGCGCGCTATTGCGGAATAAACTTTCAAGGATCACAAGTGTCTGTTTCTAAACTTATAAACCGCACTCACCGCCAGCACCAAAACATAATGGATGCACTTATAATATAAGGCACAGGTTAGGTAAGTTTTTTGTTGTATCAGCTATTTGTTCTGTCCACGAGCAATGAGTGCTGAGTGTCATCAGCGACGATAAAAGACCTGGAGTGCATGATATACGATATGAACATAAGTATGTTGGTATGTTTCAA
This sequence comes from Eurosta solidaginis, assembly GCA_029619165.1. Classification (NCBI taxonomy): domain Eukaryota; kingdom Metazoa; phylum Arthropoda; class Insecta; order Diptera; family Tephritidae; genus Eurosta; species Eurosta solidaginis. The sequence continues at coordinate 26,416 of JARSSU010023701.1, forward strand.
TAACAAAAAGCATCAAAACAAAAACAAATATTTGACACTGAAATCCTTGCCAATCTTTTTATAACAATATATCCAATGCCAAATATGTTATATGCGTACATAATTGATATGTATCACATGTACATGTAATATACCAGCACAAAAATGGTATAAATGGTTTTAGAGCAATAAGGATATACTGTTTCACTCAGATAGGTTAAACCGGGGTCAGAATATGGTAAGGATTATTACATCGTGCATCTATAATGAATGCCTTATTTAGGCCTATTTTTCGCTACAAATAAACCTTACCCTAAGGTCAACCAAAAGCAAGGGTGTCTAAGTATCATCTGCTTTCGTTCTAGACCTGTACTAATCGCCTATCGATCTTTGAAATGGGGGGATCTTGCAATTGGGTTTGTCTTCAGAATACCTTAGAGTAGATCCTTCGTTCCTGACACATTATATTTGTTGTTCAGCTCTATTCTCTCGATATTGTATAGATGTTGTGCTTTGATATTCGATTTTATGGTG
>JARSSU010023702.1:0-44343 GCA_029619165.1 Eurosta solidaginis
TTTTCAAAATTAAGATTGAATTTATAACTATACTAGAAGAACCGGCAGAACGTGTCTGCCCTAAATCTGGGACCATCCTGCCATACATTTAATAAGCTTTTCCGTCTGACCAACCCCTGAATGTTACCGTCAAACATTTATTACTACAAGTTTTGTTCGAAACAATCAAGTGTGGCAACTACAGAGAGAGAGAAGAAATTGAGAATGAGCAGAGCTGCAAACGAAAGAATTGAGAATCAGTTTTGTGACTATATTCCATTTCTGTTGCAAAGCGAAAGTTCAAAAACTATAAATTAAATAAATTACAAAATAAAAATTTGTGCGTTTAAAATAACTAAAGTGTATAATGTTTAATCGGTGACAGCATATTGATGTAACAAATTGGACGGTTTGCCGTTAGTAAGTGCCAACTGTTGGGTGTGGTAGCTTGTGTCTGCCTGCCACCCCGTATGACATGGGTTCGCACCCCGGGCAAAGCAACTATCAACATTTTAGAAGTAAGGTTTTTCTCAATTTAGAAAAAACTTTTTCTAAGCGGGGCTGCCCCTAGGCAGTGTTGGCAAGCGCTACGAGTGTACTTCTGCCATGCAAAAGCTCCCAGTTGAAAACTCATCTTCTTGCAGATGCGGTTCGGAGTGGCCAATTTGTAGGGAAAATTCAAGAGGAGCACGACGGCAAATTGGAAGAGAAACTCGACCTAAAGTCTATTCGGAGTTAATAGAGCCTTACATCTTATTTACAACTTTTTTGTTCATTGAAACTAAAAAAGCCAATACGAATCAAACGATTGTGCGCAGTTGATTCAAAATCTTGTTGCGATGGATAAAAATTGACAGAAAATTTCGGAAACCCACTGATTTTACCAGCCTTTTCTATAGTGTACATGTATATATTCACGTATTTCACAGGTAGGATAAATATCAAATAAAGTTTTAATTTTTTATTGTTTTTGTGAATATTTTTATGGACGTTTACCGCCTTTACACATTCAACAAACAATTTAGTTTCATATTGGCACCAGGTCAAATGTAATAAGCAAGTAAAAATAAATATTTATTTACCGCAAAATTTGCCCACAATAATGACAAAAATAAATAAATCCGAGTAAAAGCAAACACAATGCATTTTGACGCAATAAAAATTAAATTAAAAATTTGATAAAACGTTAAAGATTGGAGACACGGGACAACACATTTCAACGCATATATACACATTAAACAAGATTTACACACAGGTGAGAAGTAAGTACGCAGGCCGCAGCTGCCTTCCGATCAACGGTGAGAAGAAAAGAACGAATAAATGTGCTTTTGCAAAAAAAAAAAAATTAACATTGTGTAAATGATTTCATAATATCGAGGGACAAATATCAGCAGCCACATTTAGAGGGATGGATAAGAGGACAATTTTGAATGGTAATCAAAAAAAAAAAATGGCAGGGTCAGGGTTTCAATGGGTTGTGTAGCGCAATCCTTCGCAGGATTGGCAAACTTAATCTAACAGATTCACCAACTCAATTATCTCCACTTGACATACCCAGGCGAACCCAATTTATTAAGCAAGCGGCGGATCTGTTGACCGAGATTTGGGTGGGCTATTTCCGGAGCGAGCTGAATCAGTATCTGGCAAAGGACCATCAACATCGGAGAAACTCTCAAAAAACTTTCGGCGAGTCTTATATAAAGATCTTTGCGGTCAGCTTCTTCAGCAAACATTAATGAGGGAAGACTAATGTCAATATGTTTCTCTACGCAAAGTTACGCTCAATCATAAACGACAGAACTTACGAAAAACACGAAACCAATTATGAAACTAACGAGATCATAACATCAATAGAATAACCAAAGTATTTGTAGATCTACCCTAAATACGTGGAGGAACAATAGCATATAAAACTTTAAACTCACAACGGTAACCAAAAGACATATGTTTCGAAGATACCATGCAAATACAATTTTTCTCACAAAGCGGGCATTAATACTTAAGTTCGACTTGAAGTTGTTTGTACTGTGATTGAGTTGCTCAGTCCCCAAAATAGATTAAGTCCATTATTGTATCAGGGCTTCCAGTTCCAAAGCCCTGCAAATGGATTCAAAATCGAGCTATGTGAGGCTCGGGATGTTGTAGCTATAAAGTCAACTGAGCTATTATGTTCTAAAGTAATTTTGACTTTAGTTGTAGCAGGATCGCATGTTGGGGACATGCAGAAGGTAAAAAGCATTTTTGAAAAAACCCTTCAACTAGTACCATAAACATCCTGTGTAATCGATAATTTTTTGGCAACTCGATTATACGGCAAAAGTAGCATTGCTGCTGGGTTCCACAATGGATATTAAGTATGACTAAGACAAATAATCATTTGGTCATCGTTAGATCCTGTATAGCTTTCCTAGCTCCAAAACCGGAACTTTTAAGTGCTTCCCCCTCCTTTGCCCTTCGTGACTGGGAAAGCAAATATATGTTTAAATTCATATTCATCAATATCACATGTTATATTAACGTCGGAACAGCAACATAACACGTGCAGTTGGATTTTACAATAATGCTCATTCATGGTTCTGACTGTAGGGGCCTACAGAACAATAATGACTTTACTCACCTTTAGAATATGCGAGAATGTGATTTTTGGGCAGTTTGCCATGCTCTTCATTGAGTTAGTCCCTCCAGATAAAATAAGTCGTATTTGAACCTATTTTTCAAACGCATATGGAACTACAACGTCAGCACACATATATTTGTTCATGCGATGAATTCAATTATGCGTATGTAAAACCACACATTTGATGATGACTGCTAGTGTGTGTGGTGTGTTGACAATGACAAAATAATGTTGTTTTAGTGACGACTAAAATTTCGTTATGACAGCGTTGCTTGGCGTCGAAGCATACCTCATATGAAATCAACATGAGAAAGGCTGGCTAGCCTAGAAATCAGCAATAACAATTGGTGTGTATGTATTAGTGCCGACGACTACTGAACGTGAGTTACACCGAAAACAAAGCAAAAAATTATACCGAAATGCTTTGATGAATCGTTAAGGCAGCAAAAGCAATAAGAGATTGTGAAGTGCAGGAGGCAACTGTTAGGCTGGTGAAACACCGATAATTTCGCAATAAAAACAAGTAAGGAAGGTGTAAGTTCGGTGTAACCGACATACAGTACGCATGTTGAGAGCTAGGTGACAAATAAGGAAAAAAACCATGTAGGAAAATGAACCGAGGGAAACCTGGAATGTGTTTGACTATGACATGTGTATGCAAATGAAAGGCATTATTAAAGAGTATTTATGAGGGAGTGGGCCATAGTTCTATAGGTGGACGCATTTAGGATATAGCCATTGATAAGTGGATCAGGTTGACTGCTAGAATGCGTTTGTACGATATGGGTATCAAAATGAAAGGTATTAATGAGTATTTAAACAACCCCAAGCGAGTGGACCTAAGTTCATAGATGGACGCCTTTTCGAGATAATCGCATAAATGGACAAGGGTGACTCTAGAATTCGTTTGTACATATGATTATCAAACGAAGGAGTTAATGATTATTTTAAAAGGCGTGGGCTTAGTTCTATAGGTGGGACCCCTTTTCGAGATATCGCAATAAAGGTGGCCAGGGAGTTACTCTAAATTCTTTTGTACAATATGGTATCCAAAACGAAAGGAGCTTAAGACATTTTAAAAAGGGATAATCCTTTGCTGACCATGGGTGACCCTAAATTTGTTTGCACAATATGGTCATCCAAACGAAAGGATAAATGATAATTTTAAAAAAGCGAGTGGGCTTAGTCTAATAGGTGGACGCCTTTTCGAGATATCGCCATAAAGATGCGGCCAGGCGTGACTCTAGAATTCGTTTCGTGCAAATATATTATCAAAGGAGTTAATGAGTAATTTTAGACGGAGTGGTCCTTAGAATCATACAGGTGGACGCATATATCGAGCGTAATCGCAATAAACGGTGGACCAGGGAGTGACTCATATACTTTGTTTGTACGCAATATCGGTATAAAATGCAAAGTGCAAGTATAAATGAGTATATTTTCAAAAAGGAAGTGGGCCTTCTTTTATAGGTTATCGCCTTCTTCGAGATAAAGCCATAAAGGTCTACCAGCGTGACTTTAGAAGAATTTTTTTTATGATAAAAGTACAAAGAAAGGTAGTAATGATTATTTTAAAAGCGGCGTGGGGCTTAGTTCTATAGGGACCAACCTTTCGAGATATCGCCATAAAAGGTTACCAGGGTGACTCTATAATTCCGTCTGTGCAATATGGTATCAAACCACCAAGGAGTTAATGAGTATTTTAAGAGAGGAGTGGCCTTTACTGGACAGGGGTGAACATACTAGGACTTTGCTTTGTACGATATGGGTTCAAATGACAGGTGTTAATGAGTAGTTTTAAAGGAGTGTGGCTTCTGTTTCTATAGGTGAACGCCTTTAGAGATAAAGCCATAAAAGACGGAAAAGTGTGACTCTAGAATGCGTTTGTACAAGATATGGTATCAATGAAAGGTGTTAATGAGTAATTTTAAAAGGAGTAATCCTTAGTTCCATAGCGCGGAACGCGTTTCGAGATAACCGCCATAAAGGTGGGCACGGGTGACTCTAGAATATCGTTTTTGACAATATGGGTATAAACCCCGAAAGGAGTAATGAGTAAATATTTAAGAGGAGCTGGGCCTTCCCGGACACCAGGCGATGAATCTAGACATTGTTTGTAACGCAATAATGGGTATCAAATGAAAAGACGTGTTAAATAGAGTATCATTTAAAAAAAGGAGATGGCCCTTATACGCTACTATAGGTTTTCGCCCTTATTGAAATATCGCCATAAAGGTGGACCCAGGGGTGACTCTAGAAATGAGCTTGTCAATAGGTAATCAAATTAAAGATATTATGAGAGTTTAAAGGAGTGGTGGATAGTAGTTTTTTATATAATGGTGAAGACCGAATAATTTCACAGAATCGACAAAATCGGCGAAGACCAGACGGTGCACCCAGAACATCATCTGTTGGATACCGCCTAAAATTTTATTATAATTATATGTAATACAATGCAAGATTTGAGGTTTTTATTTCGACCCTGCAGCACTCTTTACATTTTACTTCTTACTAAGTATTTGGCTAGGTGTCACAACCATTTAATAAGTTTTTCTAAAAGTTATATTACGCGTCAATAAAACAATCAATTACATTACACATATTTCATCCCTTTTTCGTATTTGTATAGAAATTATCGGCATTTTTTTCACTTTTCGTAATTGTCGATATCGAAATACGTGGGCGTAGGTCCATCGTAGCGATTTCGTTCATTGTATTCATACAAGATAAGTGAGTTCAGATAAGTACAGTGACTGAGCTTTGTAGTTAATGCCAACATATATCGCATTTCCTGCTCGCCTCAGTTATTCGTGTATTTACACGGCCATGCGCGAAGGACATGACGGACGACTCGTGTATAAAAACTGGCGTGACATCAACCGATTTCGCCATTTTCACAGAAAAACAGTTAACGCCATAAAATCTATGAAGCCCCCTACATTTACAAAAGGCCACATTCTTTTTTGTTAATTTTGTTGCATTATCAGAGCGTTAAAGTATCTAGACGAAAATAATGAAAAAGGGCAGAGCACACGCCCATTTTTAAATTTTCTTTTATTTTTGTATTTTGTTGCAACCATATCATACCTCGAGTGAATACTGAGCATATTGACTTATATACTGTAAACGATAGTAAATTATATTTTGTGATAACATTTTACTATAAAAATTAGATTTTTTACGTGGGCGTGGGCCTTCTCCGATTTTTAGTAATTTTGTAGGCGTACATATAGTAATAAAATTAACGTTCTGCCAAATTCATCATGAAATCTTAACGATGCCAAATACAGCTAACCCCCATTTTAAATTACCTCCTTTTAAAAGTGGACGTGCCACGCCAATTGTCCACAAAAATTTTACTAATTTCTATTCTGCGTCATAAAGTTCAACCCACCTACCAAGTTTCGTCGCTTTATCGATCTGCTTTGTAATGAATTTAATCGCGGCTCTTTCGGTTTTTTCGAAATTTTCGATATCGAAAAGTGGTCGTGGTTATAGTCCGATATCGTCATTTAATAGCGATCGAGATGAGTGCTCAGGAACCTCATACCAAATTTCATCAAGATACCTCAAAAATTTACTCAAGTTATCGTGTTAACGACGGACGACGGACGACGGACATGGCTCAATCAAATTTTTTTTCGATCCTGATTATTTTGATATATGGAAGTCATATCTATCTCGATTCCTTTATATATGCTACAACCAACCGTTATCCAATCAAACTTAGTATACTCTGTGAGCTCTGCTCAACTGAGTATAAAAATAGCACAAGTTTAATCTTTTATTGTGCTTCGCACTTCGTTCGGTATGTGGGTCGCATGACTTTAGGCCATTATATGTAATATATTGTATATAGATATATGAAGCATACTAGCGTGGGCGTTTGCGCACTACACCATATTATATGCTTTACTGTCAAAATTGACACCAGGATTTCACACTTGGCGACCATGAACATGCTTGCTAGCGTTGGGCCATCGACGCTTGATTCAGGGTGGATACGTATAAACTCTATAGCTATTGATGTGGACTGTGTGAAATTTTGGTCGTTTCACAAAAATGTTAGGGCTAATAGGTCTTCAAAAATAATTAGAAAACGATCGTGCAAGAAGAATATAGATGTATGTAGCTATATCGCAATAACATAGTATTAACTGTGGTTGGATCTCTGGCTGTTAGTTTTGTGTTGGATGTATATAGCATAGGCGATAGTATTACGGCTTTTGCAAATGCTATTTAATCAACGTTCTTATGTGCTGCGAGATGCCCAATAAAAACTATATCCGGCGCGAGAGAGAAATACTAAGTTCGCATATCACCATAATACGCGTAGTAACATCTCCCACTCCCACTGGTAACTGCTTTCTGTGATAACTGAAATACCTCTCTTTCGTCTAAGCGGAAGAAAAGATTTACTGAGAACTATTTAGGACGGTATAACTGCGGAAATGTTTGTGATATCAAGGCACTAAAATACACTACATGCCACACTACTGCCCAATTAGGAACAACACAAAACTTTTCTTTCCAATTGAAAGAAACTTTTTTCTAAATTAGATGATGTCACTTCGCTCCGCTATTTGAACCCAGGATCCTCGGTGTGGTATGGCGTATAGCACGCTAGACACCATACACGGTGGCCGCTGAACTGTTAGAGTTCGAAAAGTACAAACTTACATGTCTCTCAAGCTTCGCAGTGGGTTCTGAGAGCGTGTTCTTTCGAAGATGTGTTTCAGATTTCTTCATACATATGTGTGTCACACCTGTATGCGAGGGAACAATCTACTAAACACTCTTGAGATATAATGTCAAAAAACAATGCCACAATTTGAAGCGACACATAATTTGTACTATCTGAACTCACAATAGTCCTTGTTTTTTTCTAAAAAGCTAGCCATTCTCACATTCATAGAATCGTTCGTAAAATTTTCTCGAATTTTCAAAATTTTCGAAAACTATTTTAAGAAAAACACCAAACAAAACAAAACAAAAAAAAATTGACGAAATTTGATAAAAAAAAATTGCCACTACTACTTATTTGTTCACTGTGTATGTCAGACTATCAACAGAACACAGTAACGAAAAGGTTTTATGATGGTGAAATAATACGGAGTTTTAAGGCAAGGCTTCTCTTCCCGATTGCAGTCTTCCTTTCGCTTTACATACAAAATTCGCCGAATGGGACCAACATGTTTCACGCCGACCCCGAATTAGCATCTGCAGACAATGAGTATTAACTGAGAAGCTTTTCATGGAAGAAATACACTTGGAGTATTTGCCAAACCACTGCCGAGGGGCGAGAGAGCCTCGCTTAGAAAAATTTTCTTCTAATTGAAACTACTACAGTATGTTTGTTGCTATTTGTTTGATCTATTCCTTCATGTCACCTGGCCAACTGGACCCCGGACTTTCGTTGCGTAGGCGGAGCACGCTAACACCACACCACGGCGGCAGCGAAATAACTAGTTATCTACTATAAGGACTCGGCAAGACATCTATTATTTTTTAGCTGTGATATTTTATGATATATTCTACTGAGCTCAAACTCCCCTACTCTCCCTCTTCGAGAGAAGGTTCTGCAATGGCTTGATGGATGTTCCATAACCAAGTTATTCTACATTGGTAGTATATGTCTCAGTGCGCTACGAAGTCTATCAACTCACCTCCCACATTGGAAGATGTATTATGTAGCACCAAAGATACTCTCATTGTTCATATTGATAATATTGTTGCAAATGTTAAGAATTGTCTTTAAATATGATACTTCCAATGTTCCTTCTCGTTCGAATCACTAAATGTCGAGAAATAAACTCCAATCTTAGTATTCGAAAATGTTTCTGTATTTATAGGCACAACCACCGGAACATCACAACTTCAATTAGTACGCTTACTTCATTTACAACGTTTTAAAATCAATATGCGTTATTCTTTCCTCAGTGCAGCTGATTATATTCTCTCAACTGCCGTCCTTCGCCTTTTTCATCCAGAGTCTAGACGAGCCTTCTCGATTGTCGCTTATTTACTTCTCTCTTATCACTGCATCTCATATTCACTCTCGTTCTATGTATATATGTGCGTAGCGTGGTCTCACGCTCTGGTATGCCGTGCACATGTGTATGTAAGATCGTCCTTAGCTGCTGTGTAAATGTAACTATTTGTTGTCACATCTCCTGAACATTACTTTTGCGGTTCTGCGCCTTGTATTTATCGAAATTGTTTATATTCGCCGACAATATGGGCTTAGGACCGCGGCGTTTCAAAATGTCGGAATGAATACCTTTACGAGGCATGCAGAATATTTAAATTTCATAGAACGACATTCAGTTTCATCATTTATATCGATTTATTAACATTTTTTGTTCGTTTAAAATCAAAACAAAACAAAAACAATTTTACACTTTAAGATGATGAATATTATTTCTTTATTTATCTCATTACGGCGAATTAATCGAATTTCCACACAGGCATACACAAATTAGTTACGCTTACGTTTTATAATAACGTTACATTTAACAAAAAACATATGTATGTATGTAACTTGTTTGGCTCTCCTCTCATACCTTCTAACCAATTCGTTTCAGCAGAAGCATCCGCATGTGATATTTGAGGCACGCACTAAAGCCAATAAAGGATGCGCCAATTCCCGGTAATTTGGATTCGTGGCGTTTGTCACGTCGTACGAAACATCTATCAGCGGCTGTCATCGATGAAATCATCCGAATGGTGCGGGCCGTTATAAACGTGATGTACGCGAAGCAACAAAATACATTGAAACTGCAATTATTGTGGACAAAGCAATGTTCGAGAAGCGTAATGGCAGTACACGTGCCGAGGTTATACATGATGCTATACAAGTGGCGAATATCGCAGATTTGGTAAGTAAATAATTGATTTAGAAATTTTTATTAATTGAAAAAATATATCTACGACCATATTATAACTGTTAAACTATATTTATGATACTTCATCGATACTTAGTCAAAACACAATGTCTCTTGTTCGCTCGTACTTATACGGTGAAACAATTTTTAATTGCGAAACTATGGAGAAACAACTTAATATAGGGCTCACAACGAACACAACATGGGTGTTTCACACAATCCCGACTTTAAAATTCCGAATGTGCATATAACGAAACTTAAGTAAGTTGTAGGGATTGTATGTATGCCGCGGGATTGTACCCAGACGAGACCTTATGTTGTCTGGGTTTCGGAAAATTGTGGAGATCATGTGTTGTGGGGATTTTGAAAGTCGGGATATATGTACATACATACCGTGATATTAGATAAAAGTTATACTTGCCTCTCCCTGTTCATTTCGCTCGCCCTTTTCATCCCCCTCTACCTCTGCCCATTTTCTTGCCCACCACGCTCTCCAAGTCCTAACACTCCCTCTCTCCGTATTTCTCACCTTCGCTCTTAAGTTTACACTACATTATCAATTCTATCGACATCTTCCTGTGCACTCTCTCTCAACGCTTTTCTTACTTTCTCACTCAATCAGGCTCTGCAACTGTCTTTTCTTGTCCTTCTGTAGAAGTGGAACTTTGCCAAAGGTGTCGTGATATTTAGATCGAAGGGAGCCACACAGGCGAGCGTCGTGCACACTAGGAACTTGAGATAACGGACAAATATGAACCGTTTGAGTTGTGCTTCAGTCTTCATTCATTATTGATTGACTTATCCGCCATTAAATTTCATCATTGCCTTACTATTTTTTTAAGTATCCAACTATTGGACTCTTGTTGAGACATATAAACGAATTTGTCACAAACTTGCGGTTACCAACAGTTCCCCCTTTCTTTTTGAACATTACTCAGGCGATCGCAAAACCTTTATGGATTTTTAAAATTTATGATTCACGTTTGCAGCGTAATCATTCCAGATTATCAAAGTAAAGACCAAAAGCAAAAAAGCTCAACACGCACAAATCTTCGAAAAAGCAATTTTGCAGTTAACCACAAATCTTGACAAACAAAGCAGCAGCCCAACGAAATATTGGCATTTTCTTTTCAAGTGCTATTACTCTCTTTACATATGAATATGATGACATTGTTACTGCACATACCAACTTTGACATTGTGCTTGGACTGAGGGCATGGTGCTACATCTTGTTCTTGAACGTATGTACAAATATTAGACTACTTTTTTTTCCAAATAGGCTCCAAGTTTAGTTGTTTGGTATAAAACTTACTTAATAGGCAGTTAGCCAACCCAATAAGGCGCTAGTTGCTTCTTCATTGGGCTAACTGGCAAACAAGCGAAATTGAAATCGTTGTTCACCTGGTCCTACCAAAGGATTGGGGGTCGCCCTCTACCTCTGCTTCCATTAGCGAGTCCCGATAAAAACACATTTTCAGCGCAGCCTCTGTGTTTAAATTTGCTGGACTATGTTGGTGTCTGCATAGAGCTCGTGCAGCTCATCATTAAATCTTCTTCACTGCCAGAGCCGCCTTACCTGATGTTGTCGTAGCCATGCGTATGCACCATATAGCAACTCGGGTACGATAGTAACGTTTAGGACATAGTTTTCGTTTGCCGAGAGAGGACTTTACTCTTCAATTGCCTACCTAGTCTAATGAAGCATTTATTGACCAAAGTAGCATTGTTTGTATCAATGCTGGTTCCCAAATAAACGAAGGCTTCTACTATCTCGAACTTGTGGCTGCCAACAGTAGCGTGGTTATCAAGGCGTAAGTGCGCTGACTCTTTGAGTGATGACAGCAGTACTTCGTTTTGTCCTCACCAACGAACCACCATCAAACCCTGAATTAGCAAAACCTACGGCGCTGATATTTAGGCCGATGATGTTAATTCCATCAGCATACAGCATACTCTTATAGAATATTGTTCCAGGTCGCTAAGTTCTCTAGCATCAAATCGCACCTGTATAAAGCTACGTTTAGTTTCGAACGGCTCGAAGTGGTCCTGGCCAGTTCCGATTGAGCTGATGGTGTTTAGCTCAACGTAACTTTGCACAGTCATAGTAGTTTTGCAGGAAATCACATCCGTTCCGACAGCATTATTAATCAAATAAATGGGAATCAGTGTAGCTCGGCATCGCGTCCATTTCGACAAATATTCAATAATATATAAACGAATGTAAAATTGAAGTTAGTTTTAAATCACGTGTGCTATTACCTGCAAGTTGTGAGTTTCCAACTACGAGAAAGGTGCGATGATTGAAAGCTAATATTTTAATAATGGTACAAACGTATTCCGTCCATCGCGACATCGTCAGCAATATAACTCGAAGTTTACTTTTATAAACTACATACTTAGTGTCTTAAAAATATATCTACTAACTCAAATTTGTTAGAGAGTAATGTGAGTTAAGGTTAGGTTGAACAAGCCGGTCAATAAAGACATAAAACTGAATGTGTCAATAGTATTACCGAATTTATTTGACGTCCAAACGAAAACCCCAAAAGGGTACCAGAACTTATGGTATAGAATAAATCCGTCCTCTTGACAAGTACTAGAAGTTTTCTAGGACCTATCTCAATTGCTGACTCGAGATCTGCTAACTCTACCGCCCCTAGTAGCTGGAGCCATAAACTCGCGAGTGCAGGACACGAACACAGATCGTGCTCAACCGCTTCTTCCTGTAGCTCGCACGTCCTACATCTGATGCAGCTTATGAGCATGTGACGGCAGAAAGAAGTGTCAAGTTGGTATGCATATCGTGAGTCTTAAGTCTTCCCTCTTTAAAGATATGAGCAACTTGGTGAGTCAATCGTAATTCTTTGCCAATTCATCGGCCTTTTCAGTACCTTCTATCCCTTTATGACCGGAACCCTATAAAGATGACGCGACTGCAGCCTAAGCTCGCTTCCTTCAGAACTTTTCCTGCTTTCTTCATGGCTACAAATTCCGCCTGAAAGACACTGCAGTGATCTGGCAGCCTGCAAGATCTACTATGCAGAAACAGACCCTAACCTTTCATTATTTTTTATATGTATATTACGGTTTTGCCATTTCCGCACCTCTGTGCCAACCCTCAGTCTCTGTCGTTGCCCCAATATCTCTTTCGAAGCTCAGGTACGGGGACCATATAGTCCGTTCGCCCTATATTGAATGACGCTATACTTCTAAAACCATGGCCTACACTCAAACTGCCATGAGGCCAAAAGCCTTGTTGCATTTGCTATCGCTCTATTTTTGGCCATTAGCTCTGCAGGTGGTATGTGTGGATTGGTCATGCAATGGTGCTGTCGGGATAGATTTTAGGGCTTCCATTATGCTAATCATTGATAATCTGGATACCTCCTCAAGTTTTTTGGTATACTTAATTTTTCGCGTTGGTGGTTAACCCGACTCCAGATGCCCAGACATGCACATCCCGAAGCCCTTGATGTATCGGCAGGCTGATTGTTGATAGACAATTGTGCCATGATTCTGACTGGTACACTTTCGAACCGCCTAAGCAATTAGTATTCAGGTAGTACGAAAGTTTACAGTATTTCAAAAACAATTCCAATATTTTTTTTTAATCAGTCTAATGGAAACATACCTATGTCTGTGGCATCCCTACCAACTTTGCCATTTAAAAGTGGACAAACGGAGGTGTAGCACGTTATATTTTTTGCGCATTTCCCTCGTTATCTAAATATTGCGTACTTTTCTATACATTTCTACACTTCAGGTACATATTTACAAAAGTACCTTGTCTAGGATTTTCTTTTGCACTTTCAAAGCTAAGCTTTTTACTGCTTATATACAAACATTTTTGTTGTCCTCTTAGTGCAGAAAAAAATTATTTCAAAATTGAAATAAGACAGTTGCTTTGAAGTTTAAGCAGGCGTACTTTGGTGGTATTAAATTTAGTTTCGAGTCTTGTGACTATTTGTTTGGCACAAAGTAAATTAGATGCACTGGCAGTTGGTACTTAAGTCACAAAGGAAGCGTTCTTCCAGAAAATTATTCTGAAGTACAGAAAATGGATTCAGCAATAAAATTAAATAAAGAGAACAAGCAATTTTCATAAATAAATATTACAGTACTTGAAGTACTTATGCAATTTCACGCTAACTTTAGTTTGCTTGACAAAAAAATAAAAATTGAAAAAATAAAGAGAAGCTAAACATTATAATGATTAATTCAGGTCTTTATTGCGTACTTGCAAAATTAGTTTGCTTCTTTCGTTGTGATACACAAAGATACCTACACTGATACCTACAATTTCGTCTACTTATATCCATCACATATAGGCGTTAAATTTATTTCGCAAACATTTTTGAATCTGAATTGAGTATTTCAACAGTGAAATCAACAAAACCATTTCATCAAATATAATCCACAGCTCTATTAGGTGTTAGGTTGAGCTAGCCGGTCTGTAAAGACCTTAGACTCAAACGGAAAAGCCTCAATTAGGTACTAGGACTCACATTATAAAATAATTCTGTGTGCTTGGCAAATACTTGAAGTTTTCTAGGAGCTAGCATTATTGCTGATCTCTTAAGATCTGGAAAACTCTGTCGCCCCTAGCAGCTGGAGCTTTGACCTCTCGTGGTCAAGAAAGAAGCACAGAAGGTACTCAACGTGTCTCCCTTTAGCTCGCACGTCCTACAGCTGTTGTTATTGATGAGGCAGTGTCCAGTTAGTATGCCCATTGTGAGCCTTAAGTTTGTTCTACTTAGTTCTATGTGAGTCTCGCGACTTGCTCTTAAAAATATTTCTGTCCCGCGCTGCGGTCCACGCCTTTCCTGCTTGATGGATCGTATGCAATTCCTGTCCCGTTATAATGTTTCCCAAACGAATTGGAACGTCTACTGTCGATTTATCAAATGCTCTACTTTTCTCTGCCAACTCATCGGTATTTTTATTACGTTCCATCCTTTTGTAAATGAAAAGCCAGTATAGATGTATTGCCCGACCTGAGCGATGTCTCTCCAAAGCCTATTTGCACCCTAGTATACTTCTTGATGAAGTACTATCAAAATATGAATTGACACGACTGCAGCTTAAGACCGCTCCCTTCAGAATTTATGCAGCTTTCTTCAAATAAACAACTGCTGCCTGAAAGACAGCGCAGTAATCTGACAGCCGTAGGATCTATTTATTTCTGTATCGACACAGCAGTCTCCACGTCCTCCCAGTTATACCGAACATTCGGTATATACGGCTTACACTCAAGCTGCCCCGAGGCCTTAAGCCTTGCAGCAGTTGCCAGCGCCAGTTTATCACAGCTCTGTTAACAAAAAAACAATAAAAAATTGCTTTCTCAAGATTTTTGATTTACAGCTGTTCGCTGTTGATAATTTTCAATGAAATTAGTACTTTTAACACAAAAATCAGTTAGATTGGTTGAGAATCTGTTATATTTACAGAATATTATTCACTTGAACAACAGTTTTTCTTCTGTTAAACGACCAAATAATCCAAGCATCCCTTTGTATGATGGATAGGCAGCGGTAAGCTTGATCACCACTTTGGAGAATTTCACGCCTGTTTTAACATCGTCTTCTGCTCTAACAGCGGCATCTAGCTACAAGGCAGCTCTCTCTTCCTTAATGAAAGTCTGGATATTTCAATTACATATCCAAGATCGTCAAGAGTAAAGTATTGCTCGGGAGACAAAGAAGCTGTGCAGCACATTCTTCGTTAACCCTCCTCTGTGCAGCTAAGTGACTTAAAATAATTTTACACGACAGGCAAGCCATTACTTTTAATTGAAATCAAAGAAAGTAAACTCAACATAAGATGTTATTAAAATATTTTGAGAAAACGAAAAAAGTTTTAACTTATTCATACAGCTTCTTACTACAGCTTCCAATGAAAAGAAAATTAAGGCCTCGGATATTCTAGTAGAGCATGCAATTAGTTACTGGCATATGCTGACGACATTGACATCATCGGCCTGAACAACCGCGTCTTTCCCAATTCTGATTTTTCATGATTTGGCGCATGAAAATCTGGTCCATATAGATTCACCAGGTCTGAAGTTTCACTAATAAGGTACAACCATTCTTGGTGGTCGTTAATCTTTCGCACAATGCGCTTAATGGGATTTTACATGCATTTATTCCATGATCATGGATTGCGGAATCAGGTTCATTATCTTCCCTGGGCATTTTATAAATCTCTCCATTCAGGAGCACAGGGAATCGTTCCCTCCATAATCTTAGAACCCTCTGTACATCAGTGTACTAGGTTGCGTATGCGGCTTTACAGGTATTTGCCTCAGGGTTAACACCTTCTGTCTGCCGCCGGTTTTTTTGGTAAAATTTGCGGGAGTTAGTCCTCCCACTGCTCCTCCATTTCGTAGTATGAACTTATGCTCTCATAGAGCAGGTGTGAGAGTCGAGTTGTGAAATGATTGGCAGTCTGTTGCGAATGCAATCTTTCGATGTCTAGTTTTCCTTGAGTTTTTCGTTGTAAAATGGAATTCATTAAGATTAATTAAACCATAATAGAAGTTATTAACACATGACTCTAGAAGTAATATCTATGCAATTGAATTGATCAGCTTAAATGCTTTAAACGCGTTATGATCATCGTCGGCTGCGAGTTTAGTGTACCGTTGTTTAATTTCCATTCAACATCCACTTACGCTAATACCGTTAACCATAAAGTTTCAAGTTATATATATGTAAGTTTAAGAGTTTTTCTTGATGCAATCTTATATCGAAAGAAATATGTTAAACATCGAACCGTTAATAGATCGCCCATAATAATTGCATACGCTCATACATACAACGACAAATAGAGGTATGTTGTTGAAAATGTCAGGCGTAGCATAACCTTATTAAGGTTCAGTTTGTCTTACTTATGACTATCAATAAAAATTCGACTCGTCCAACGCTTTTATTCAATTGTCTGAATAAAAGCCCAAGTTTGATGAGGAGTGTGATGACTAGTACCTAGGACCTACCTAATTATTTTTTAGCTTTTAGTATTATTATTACTTAATGTAAGTATTGCTTTCAATAAAACCGGTTAACTTAAATTTTTTTTAATTATTTTTTTTCCAAGTTTTTAGTCTTTATTTAATTGCCTTTTATTTCTCATTCTATTTAGTTCATTTAGTGACTCAATATCGCAAGTACTCTTTCCTGACAATTTGTTACAATCTAAGTCCTCCATACATAATCCTTCCAAAGACTTTACTGGACTCTGCACCACGTATGGTTGTCCCTCCTCGAACTCCAAAATATTTTGATGTCATTTCTACCGGACTGTATGTAATATTTGTTCCAAATATGAGCCAAATCGGACACCATAGGTCGCTTTCTATTCATGTATGTATTATGTGTTCCAAATATGAGCCAAATCCGACCACAAATACGATTTTTTTTAATATCTTGATCCTTGCGCCACCTAGCGGCGATTTTTTCATAGGTCGCTTTCTATTCATGTATGTATTATGTGTTACAATTATGAAAAATATCGGACCACAAATGCGATTTTTTGAAATATTTCGATCCATAGCGCCACCTATGGAGTTTTTTTTCTTATTTGCATTGTCATCGGGTTTTGAACTATATTCCAAGTTTCAAGCTAGTAGCTTATCGGGAAGTAACTTAAATTTTAATTACAAAATTCGTGCCAGCCAGCCAGCCAGCCTATCAAGTTAAGCTAAATAAAACCGTTTAAAAAAGTTCAGAACCAGAATCGAAACAATACTTTGTGAAAAGTCTAAAAGTAAAATTTCCTCCAAAAGATAATTTTCAATTAAATTTTGTAAGCACAGTTATACTGTTTTCACACAGACGGCTTATTGAATAATAAAGGCAGTTTTCTACATTAAGACGCTTATTGAGCTCAATCTTCCCTACAAAATTCGAATCTATAATTATTTCATTAGTAGCTCATCGAATGCCTAATGAAGTCAAAAGCACAATGCAACTCTGTTGGGAGCGTTCAGTTTCTTAGTTTTTGGTGTGTTCAGTGCTTAAAAATGTCATTTGTCAAAGTAAATGTCATTGTCTGCATGGCGGAACGATACAAGGTGGCCGCATCGAACAGCTGATTATAACCTTTTTTTATTTGATTTGATACATCAACTTCCGGCGCAGTACGATTTTGACATTTGTCCATCGAATTTACAAAAACAAAATACATGGAATTCTTATTTATGCATGTAGGTATGTCACCATGCTGCCACCTTGTATCGTTCCGCCATGATTGTCTGTCATACAGCATTGTCATTTTATTCGCTTGACATTTCATCCTTCATACTAATCGCGCAGTTACTTCTGTGTGAAAGCAAAAAATTTACGATTTCATTAGAAGGTGAAATGAGATCATTAAGTTTCTGTGTGAAAACGGTATTACTTCGCTCATAACGGTCTTTTAATTTTTCTCGGTGTTTTCTGTAATATAAATAATAAGCACGCTCTTGTGCTCTACGTCCTAGATCACATAAAACAAAAGCAGCCGAACATGGCAGGCGATTCTATTTACCGGAGCGACTTGGGGTTTTTTTCCCCCGACCCAGGCCTGCCATTGCAGTGTAAACCCATTACCCCATAACGGCTTGTACGTAAGTAAAAACAATTTGCATTGGAAAGGCTCTAGGCGCAATCATTTTTAAAGATTTTTCTCTTAAAAGAACTGATTTGAAATGCATCAACTAATTTTAAAGAGAAACTAACGCTTCCGGCGCTCACTACTTTGTTCTTGTGACCATCTTTGTTAGAATCAACAGGTGCACTGTTATTCTAGTGTTGACGAAAAACAGTTTTCATTGGTATCTTTAGAATAACAGTAAAAGTTGTTAAGTTAACAGAGCTAAAACTTAGGCATGATGCGATTTGTTTTTGTTGATTTAACTGTTGAGTCCATCAATTCAGAACTATCAATTTTTGCGAAACTAATTCAACGGTTATTTGTGATAGATAAAAATTTACATAAATTTCGTCTGCATAAACCCATAATTTGGTTGATTTTACCAGCTTTTTCTTTCAATGTATTCGCATTTGTGTTACTGAATGATAACGGTCACATAGTTTTAACCAAAGTGACCAAAAACCATATAGAGATTTTTGGTCATATTGTTGCCAAATGATTGCTTTATAAAACAATAAACGTTCGCAAAGCCTACGGCCGTTGAATGGTATTTATGAGATAAACTTGGGAGCAAAGAATTTGTTGTACGTGAACTTTCTCGTAGTCACAAGTGTATCTATGTATATACCAATTTGGAAAGCACTGGCATACATAAGTGTTTTTGTTTGTTATTGCACTAAACCAAGCATCAGTCATTCATGCTGCATACATGCATACATAAATTTATATACGCCAGCTTACAGAAAATGACTACAACCATTTATTTTGCCTTATCCCTCTATCAATTTCTCCTCAGCGGTGAACAAAGTTAACCTCTTGGTCATTACTAACGCAGCTCACTCACTGTCTTTGTTTTCTGTCTTTATCCCTGCATTTCACCTACCACTTCCGTTAAATCAATTTTATTTACTGCCTCAGTCACTCTCAGTATTCATTAGGTCATTAGTTAAGCATCGTCGATATGACTTAGGTTCCCTTAAATCTCATCGGCATCTTTAGTATGCACTTTCCTGTTTTCTGTTGTTGAGTGCAAATCATTCCAGTAATAGTAGAGTCTTCATCTTTCTTTGGGCTAAACTGGCATCTTAAATTATAAGCTCCCTTGTGTATGGTTCTGCATTTAGCTGCATGGTTTGGTTTATCCTCAGCTTTTGTGTAACTTTTAAATAGTCTCTTGTGTCTGTACACTGAAAGAAAAAGTATGTTAAAATCAACCAAAGTTCTGTCAATTTGAATTAATGTGTTCTGAATTGACCGTTTCAACAGTCAAATCCTTAAAAAAAATAGCATCATATGTATGTAAGTCTGTTAAGCTCTGTTAACTTTGCAGCTATTACTTTCATCTTTATAAAGCTGTTAAAATAACAGATTTTCGTTAACATTAGAATAACTGTTAAAGTTGTTGATATGACAGAAATTTTTGCCGCACCATGATCATAAAACTAGGTGTATGTTTATCTTTAAAATTATCTTAAGTATTTGCGTTGACACTGATTGACTTGCTCATTGTTGATATTACCAATGAATTCAGTTCTTTTAACAGAAAAAAATATGACTGATAGAGAATCTTTCAGCTTTACGGAAGATTATTAACGTGTGACCAATAGTTTCACTTCTGTTGAAATTACTAAACAAATTTGTTCTCTTAACAGAATCCCCATTTGGTTTAAACAAATTTCGATCATTTTTACCGAATGTATGTATATTAATTCAAGATCTCCAATGCGACTTGTTGTTTTAAATAGCCACATTTCCCTCAGTGTATGAGCGGCACGTGTACACGTGTGAGGTTATTGTATTTAATTTGAAATATGAGCACTTAGTAATTAGTTGGGGTATAAAGGAAATGGAGCGACATGTCGCCAGGGTGTATTGTTATTTTTACAAGCCCTGCAAGTAAAAAAATATGGGTACTTCATAAAAGTGTAAAGAATACTCTTTTAAGCATGAAAAGAAGACTCCGGAACTAATTCTAAACTAATTATCGCTTTTGCTTTGTTTCTGAGTACTCCTCTACTCCCTGAGCATACCTACGCGTAGAGTATGTGCACAGTTCAACGCTACTTTTTAAACTTTTTTACCTACATTTAAAACTAGAGCGTACGATTTCTTTTCGAACACAAGCGAGATTTTTGAGACCCGAGAAATCGAGAACTGAACTTCTCGCTTTATGGACAGTATTTATACACTCGGTGTTTTTTTTACTTGTGAATGATTATATTGATTTTCAATGACACTTAACTCAAAACATATTTATTATACATAGAATTTTGTTCACAATATTTTATTTTTTAACGAGACATCGAGAATACGGCTTCTCGCGAGATTCTCGAATCTCGAAATACTCGTAATATTCGCGAGCTTCTCGACTTTCAATTCGTTCGCTGCATTCGAGTATGATACGATGCCGAGCCGACTCGTCTGCTGAATCTAAATCACAATAACAACTCTATCATTGCTCAAATATTTTTGTACAAAGTGATGAGTTTTATTATATATAAAAAAATCTATATAAATAAAACGAACAAGCTGACCTTTTACTTTTAATTTTCCTATCTTTACAGTACTTTCGCACACTAAACACCCGCGTATCGGTGGTCTATATTGAAACGTGGGGCAAAAATCAGGCGGTCATCGATGGCAGTAAAGACATCAGTAAAGCTATATCGAATTTCAACGATTATACGTCGCGAAATCTCTTTCAGATTGAACGCGATACAACGCAATTGCTAACGTAAGTAAACACAAAAATTAATTTGCCTAAAAACTTTATTAAAAGCAAAACTAATTCGATTTCGCACTCCAATCCACAAAGCATTAAACAAAATTTTCGAATAAAATTAATTGAAATAGTCTTAGCAGGGTCGAATTGATTTTCAGAGTCAAATTGAATTGTATGTGAAAGTGGTATTATGTGAAAGACTATTAACATGTATACGTATAAATAGTTACATTTACATGCACATATATAATTAAGTACATACATTAGACGGTTTCAGAAAAGAAACAAGTTTTTTTTTGTTGCGAATGTATTAATGCTTTAAATATGTGTACAAACTTGTCGTTTTGTGTCTATCAGGACAGTTCTGAATTCCGACTCGTTTTGAAAAGTAAAACGAGACTGATTCAAAATCAATTTCTTTTTGGTGTTCTTAATTCTGATTGAAACAAATCGATTCAAAGTCGATTTCGAATCGTTTTCATTTCGAGTCGATAATCAACGAAACAGCTGTTTTTATTTATTTTGGTTTTAGTTAAATTAAAATTTGAATAAAATGCCAGCACCAGTGGTTTTCGGAAATGCAGAGGCAAGAAGACGTGCAATTGTGCATAAAAATCGCAAAAATCGATCGATCGAAAATGAGAACACATCGGTTTCCTTTCGACCAGAATCCCTTTGTTTCTCTTGATGTTTAGCTTAGTTTTTGGTAGGAATTTTCAAATTAAGATTTGTTATACTAAATAAACAAATAGTCCAGTGAAAAGTTGTTATAAATCTTCCAAATAAAATGAATAATTTAATAAAACATATTTGTGGGAAAAAACAATGTAATTATCTGTGCTTAATAGGTTAGTTACTTTCGATTCCGACTGCTCAGAGGCAAAACTTTTCAAATTCTGGTCGGAATCGATAATCAGAACACCAATCCATTTCGTTTCCGAATAAATTCATCGGAATCGAAATCCAGAACAGGCCCATATATTCATTGCTCTGCCGCCATCGTTGTGTTTGTCTTGACGGCATTAAGACACATTTGTAATATGTCATTCTTTTGTCATCCTGAAACATCTTTCGACCTCGGATGTTCAGTGTCATCTTTTCGCGAATTCTATAGCAGTTTTTGGCTGTGGTATTCTTGGAGGGTAAAAACCTTTTCCTACAAACTGTCTGACCTACATATCGAAGTTTTGGAACATAGACAAAGTTACCTTCATTTCAAAGCTCTTAACGAGCCCTTACGTATCACCTTAATATTCCACACCAATCAGTGTCGCTCCATTTTTCCTGCAAACGTTGAAGCACCTGATGTTACTGTCATCAACACAGCCTGCCAATTGCAAGGGCAGGTTAAAAAATACTTTCCTCTTTCCGATTTATTAGAGAAAGGTGGGTCCCTTGAGCACCAGAGCTTATTCTGAATGTCGTCATATAATAAAAGACACGTCAAAAAGGACAGGAAATGGCTCTGAAGGAAAGACCTAAAGAGCCAGTCATTTGCCTTGGACTTTTACAGAGCAGCAGGATCTGAGGATTTGGGCAGCAGGATCTGTACGGTTAGTACATACGTTTTAGTACAATGGACAGCGCTGGCTGGTATCAACGGAGCTCTGTCGAGAGCTGGTCAATCACTGTAACATTTTCAGAATTCAGTGGCTGGGATGTCCTCCAGGTATGCTACAGTTAGACAATTTTGCATTTATTTGGATAAGTAACGTATTTTAAAATCCTAGACTCAAATTTGGTAGGTGTGAGGGTAGCTTGAGATTTTCTGATTACTCTTGCGAATGCAACGAGTTATTTGAAGACCCGGATCAGCTATATGGAGGGTCATATTCAATCTATTATCTCACTTGGACGAAGAGGTATGTACGAAGTTTCAAGTTCTGCTGGCTCCTTTGGTCTGCTAGTGTACAATGGGTTTCAGATCTGCTAAGCAAATGCTGGGTGGATATAAAAACAAATAAATGCAAGGTGCGATAACCTCCGATGAAATTTTAGGCCTAACTTCTCTTGCGATTTGCATCATGCACCTTTTAATTTTTTCTGCAAATTTTCGGGACACCAAACGGCATCTGCAAGGTAGATGAGTTTCCACGGAGAAACTTTTCATGGATAGCAGAGACACTTGAAGTGTTTGATAAATATCTTGCCAAGTGGCGACCCCGTTAGAAAAAAGAAGCGGGTGGTGGTAGCGCGCTCCATCTACCACACCGAATATCCTTGGTTCGAGCTCCGGAAAAGCACAACCAAAAGTTCAGAAACACGTTTTTTTAGCTGAGCAGACATTACCTCTTGAAAAGTAACGAAATACTTCTGGAAGTGAATGACAGGATCGAGTCAATTGGAACTCCAAAATATATATCAAGGATCAATGTCATTCACCGGTTAGGAGACCAAATCTATATCCGCGCAACACACATTTACCCATAGTTTTTCTTGCGGGTATTACAATATCATCAGAGTTACAATAACCACATGAAAATTTTAAATTTTGTTTGCAAATATCTCTGAAAAGTAATAAAATTTCCAATTTCGCTTTCGGATTCGTGATCCCTTGTCCAAAGCGCGTCTTTTGACACCACCCCCGATATTTTTGGATTTGTTTTAGCAGTTGTGAGCTAAAGTAAATAATTACCCTTTTTCTCTCTGTTGATTTCGCAGTTATTCTTGTACCCCTTAATTAACCATCAAGTTGAGAAATAATATCATTAGCCAAGTCTGGGGTTAGTCGGTACAGCTTTCGAAACTCCATTGCATTCAAGTGGAATGTGTTATCTACTTCTCTAAGAAGGTGTCTGTCCACTGGCGATGGACTTAGTAATTCTTCATCTTGTGATAAAACGTACGCTAAATACTCAAATGCCATTTGATTTATAAATAAAGCTGACTTTCGTGCTTGAAAGTATTTAATTAAAGTTCAGATTTTCTTTTTTAACTAAAATTGCCAGAAATAATTTCGTGATTTTTGACGCAGCCAATTTACTTGCCGTTTATTTAACGAAACAGCTGATCGTCGTTAAACAAATATCGATACAAAATAGTTACTGTATAAAGAAATCGTTATAATTATCGATTCGCAAATAAAACGATGGCGAATTTCGTTAAAAAAGTTAGTGAATTCCACTACAGAGTTGATTTGTAAACGGTAATAGGGGCATTAATTTAGTGACCTTTAATAAAGTACCTCTGAGTTAAGCTGGCTCGAGGTCAGGAGCATGTCCCAAACTTTGTTTTTTGCTATTTGTTCTGCTTTAAAATACGACGTAGCTCACAGCATAGGGCTCTTCTCTATGCTCTGTTCATGTTCAGAGCTGGAGCTGTATTGAAGCTTACTTTTCGTTGCTACTGCTGCTCTGGACTAGCAAATGCAAATACTGAGCAAAATTGATTAAGTGGCAAAGTGCAAATTAATAACATATATAAAAAAGCAAGAAGTAACAAGTATTTTGTAACGGTTTAATATCTCAAAGTACACGAACTGAACTAGTCCATCAGCTACATATTGCTTTTGTGGGCAGCAGTTTCCGCTAATGCACATAGAAATGGCAAGTAAATTTACGAATGCATAATTGACGCATTGTAATTGTACCAGCAATAAAAACAACAACTATATTTGATTACTTTTGCACAGTGTGTGAACTGCAAATGAAAATTTCAATTGGTTTTGTGGGGAGTCCAAGCTTAGTGGTCTCTACAGCTGCTGCGAGCCAACCGTTGCTATTCATTCGCGAGTGTTTTATTTATGAGTATTACAGCTAAAATGGCTTTGGGCGACTTTGTATGAAACAAAGATACAAGCACAGAAAAGTGCCGGTGGTGCCATATTTCTATTTTTTGTTCAAGAGTATAAGTCAAAAAAAAATAAAATAAATACATGGCGCGATAACCTCCCCAGAAATTTTTCGCCGAGCTTCTCTTCCAATTTTGCGTCGTGCTCCTTTTAATGTTTCCGTCATTGGCGGGCGACCCCGCTTAAAAAAACCTTGTTGTAATTGAAAAAACTTGTTTCTAAATTTTTGATGTTGCTTTGCCTGTGAACTGAACCCAGGACCGTCGGTGTGGTAGGCGGAGCACGCTACAACCACACCACGGCGGCCACCGTATGAAGTATATGAGCCATTTTCTTCATGTGCTGCTAAAAGTGGGTGTCGATAAACATTCTAACCGATTTGGTCTTGTTTAAACACGAAATACCAGTGATCAATGGGTCGCAGTAGGCTAAAGCAGTTCATGACCGGTCATATAATCTTGGTAGCCTAGCACTTGCTTAGCTGTGTCAAAACGCATCAAAAGTCTCAAATTTCTTTTGCTCCACATGTTCAGAGTACTAGCGATGCCATTTTGTATATGAACCATTATCAAGTCGAGAAAGAGAACATTTATGAATCACTATCCACTCGCCAGTGTTGAGTTAAGACCTTTTATTTTCGGTAAGCTGCTTAAGTACATTTTAATTTCTTTTATACCACATATGAGTTCCCTAGCTTCTGTCACCAGTCAAGTCTGATGACAATGCAGTAGTCAACTTAATTCTCAATTTATGGGCCTGTATAAGGAAGCATATTCAAACCCGGGAGGAGGAGAATGCCTTAAGTAGAAAGGCGCGTTACTTGAGACCAAAACTCACCATGGGAAAGCATTATCGTTCCTTCGTCGCTTTTCTTTTTGGCATCCAAATCTTTTGCATGGGAATCTGAATTCATTCGTGTCGTGTTGTTTTTTCGACCCGATTCGCTACTCTCATCTATTTCTTGGGCTCTTCGCGAAGACACATGCTGGCCCTTATGTCTTTGGACACGGTCTTCTGCTTGAGAGTGGTCTCCTCCATATCGCGCCGCACTTTTACCGCATACTTGTTTATGACAGTGAGCTTCTTACAGGCACTGTTTCCCCTGTACCAACGGATGTGGCTGAGTGTTTGAAGCGGCCGGTATCATTTCTGTCGATATGTTACCTTATAAGGGCACTACCGACATCTGATTGTATGTTTTGTTATGTTATTTTATTTTATGCTGTGTTATGTTATGTTATGGTATGTTATGTTATGTTATAGTAAGTTGTGTTATGCTTACATATTTAAGTTTTCATATTTTATACACTTGTACTTCGTGACTTACCATATATATACGTATGTATGTACATCCCAGTTCTCAAATACACATTCTCAATCTATCTTTTGTATGCCCACTTCACATCTGGCACCTCCATTCACTAGCCGCAATTTCACTTAACATTACCAAGCTAAGCCTTTAATAGATCGCCTTCAACGCACTCAATGTTACGGATTATCATAATGAGTAAAGTGTGCGAACTTAGCGCGCTAAGTTATATAATCCTTTTCGCACTAAAAAAAACAACGATAGCCCACAATAGCAATGGAATTACGTACGTAGTAGAGATATACGCCGCCGATTCGCGTTGTTTTTCGCACGCCACCGCCGAATGTCAAAAAATCGGCGCGGCGGCGTCCGGCGCGTTACTGTATTTTTTACTCTGTTGTTCATCTCGAAAATTAGTCCGATATGGTCGAAAGGGGTATCAAGGTATGCGCATCACTGCCAGTTATAAAAATCCAATTGCGAAATTTAACACTTTCTAACCGCTCAACAGTTATTTGAGAAAACAAGCGCTTCCAATGCCAGCTTAACACAGATTTTGCATCACCGATTTCACCAAGTTATTAAAACAAAACACTTTCAAGAAAAGTTATATAATAAATTTAAATGCTCACTTCGCATAATTTTATCAAAAAATTAATAAAGAACAATGATTTAAATAAAATATCCCAAAAAGTCGAACATATTTTCGAATTGTCCTCAAGTTGTTAAAAAAGCAAGTTACCCGAAAAAGATGCCGAGGTTTTATATCCCGATTGGCTCAAAGAATAAGCAAAATGATGCAAACTCCTTTACTAGGCTGCAGTGGTTTAAATTCTCCTTTAAAATGATTCTCAGCTCACACTTAAGTTGCATATACATATCTTCAACACGGATAAGAAGGATTTGAAAAAACACTTTATTTGCTTAACTATAAAATAGCGTCTGAAATCTTTATTTTGATTTTCACACTTCATCATTCAACACCCAAGTATCCCGGTTTGACATTTCCTAAAGTTCGCGGCCCTTTCCCCCAACCATGTTTAAATGTGACCTACACGTGATGGCTCCTGTTACAAATGTGAATACGTAGGCACATTTTTTAATCAGGTTAGGCTATGTCCTTCGCAAGAATACTCAAAGTGATGAAGCAAAAGCTTTCTCAAGACAGTCGAACAAATGACCTGGTGTTCTGATACCCTAACGTAGGGGATAGTCCAGTTAGTCTGAAAACTGAAGGCGGTCATCCATAATGAGCTCTTATATCATAAGGCCGCAAACGAAGACTATTGAAGTAAATTTATCGAACACAAACGTCTGCAAGTTTTGGTCTACATTTTAAAACGTTTATCCACGGTCCTTGTAAGTTTAAATTATGTAGATGCGCCAAGGATTATACTATTTTCACCCATGATTTACGCAATGATATCCACTTAGACTGCTTATGATGTCGAGGGCGGCATCCTTGGCAGAATAGTTACTTTCTAATGTTTCAAGATGTGATGTAGGTCGGAAGCATAACGAACATCCGTCAGAAAGTGTTCGAGAGCTTCTAGGAAAGTGACGTCGGCGAAGGTTCCAGTTCAAAGTCGCAGTCCTATAGCTTCTGTGCTGGCATATGGTATAAGGGCCAGGATGCGTGGTAGCGACTGGTGGTCGGGATTGCTACTGTTCGCACGTCGGGAATTGTAGCTCTTAGAAACAGCCGAAAAAACTTAAGGCGCCCTTTGGCGCCATCAACAATAAGCCAGCATTGATGCTAATCGTTAAAACTGTGCCACGAGAGTCATGACTATTAGTAGATAATTGATAGCAACCATAAGTCGCATTTGTGCGTGACCAGCATGTAGCCACAAATGATTTAAAGAAATAGTGCCGACCCATCTTAGAGTCCAGAACATCTTCAGCGAAACTACGCTACAAAAGTGTTACCATTTTAAGTATTTCTCCCCCTCTCCGCAAGGAGCTAATCCCGAAATTTTCTGAACGATCCGCGAGATGTTGAGGCAAAAACCGCGGATCTTTCCAAAATGGCAGAAACGTCGATTTCCTTAAATACATATAAACAAAACCTTTCCAAATTATTATTTAAGTTTTCGCTTTACAAGCCTCCCAGATACTCATCCGCTAGTTAATGATGTTGTTACAGATCGTCAAACATACCATTGACGTCAGTAGTATGTTTCCATATTCATTAGTTGTGGACAATGTGATACTCTGAAGTCCAGCCATTCAATTCAGAGGTTTACGCCGATCACTTTGACGGCGCGCCGGATACGCCGCCGCCGCCGCCGCCGATTAAGTGACCGGCGTAAACCTCTAGTACGTAGGCACTTTGAATGGGTTTGTGCACTAAATGCAAAGAGTCATCAACTTATCTGCCCCACTCTAGAACATAAAATTTTAATACGCATTTCTGATTATATTTGCATACCGTATTTGAAAGGATAATAAATTTTAATATTTAACAACCGTTACCCAAAACTATGCCTCACCACAACAATGAAATTATGTACGCACATCTGCCTTCACACCACCCGCACATATCGCTTGAATTTCATTTCGTAGAATTAATATTAGCATAAAATATCAGCAATAATTTGACTATTTTACTGTTTCTGGTGGTGGTACTTCATTAATATTTTTGTCCCTCATTCTGTAATACTTTAGAGGGTCTTTAATAAATGACAAACGCATTTTGTTGGTAAATTGGTTACATCAACATTTCATTATGTCAAAATTTTTTGGGTTGAAATAAAATGTGTTGGGTCTGCTGATCATTTTACTATTATTTATGTGTAACAAAAGTGACAGATAAATCGTGTAAACTCGTCACACAATTTTGAGATAATAAATCCGGATGTAAACCGACGTGTAACATTGGGCTCATTTTGATAGCATGAACACAGGCGCATGTAAATTGCGAATAGCCGCGTGAGTGATTGATGATCGAGTATTATGTGACAGTTGTAATTGTGGTGAACCACCATTTA
This sequence comes from Eurosta solidaginis, assembly GCA_029619165.1. Taxonomy (NCBI): domain Eukaryota; kingdom Metazoa; phylum Arthropoda; class Insecta; order Diptera; family Tephritidae; genus Eurosta; species Eurosta solidaginis. Next base: position 28,920 of record JARSSU010023702.1, read on the forward strand.
ATTTATCCTGTTGTACTGTAGTTTGGGTTGGCGTCTGGAATAATTTTTAACTAAATACAATTCGATCCTGGACAAAGGGCTCAGCACAACTACCAATAAAAAGCTAAGGATTTTTCACACATATACACATTAGGGTCGGTTTCTAGTCAGAGATTGCATTTAACGGTTACCTAGAAAAACTATTCGATTTATAACTGATAATTCTAAATCAAAAAAGGATTTTTTCAGTGAAATATCTTAATTTTTAAAATTTTTCGGCCTTTCTCATTTCTGGAGTGCACGGGATCATTATGGGACTATTTTGCGATCTATTCGGGATTGTTTTTAATTTTTTTGCGATTTTTTAGGTACTATTTTGAGATACTCATGAGATTAAGCATGAAAATCGTTTGGAACCATTTTATAGAGTTCGGAAAATTCATTTATGAATACGAAAAGTTATTTGGCTATTATTATTAATGGATTATGATCGACATATTAAAGACGTGGTGTCGACTTGTTATCGATAACAACTCTTATCGACGAGTTATTGGTGAATTATCGAAGTGTAATGGCAAGAATATGGTTTTCTTAACGAAAGGGTATTGATCTGTTATCAAAATAAATATTGAATCGTTTCATAATCGATGTTTTTACGGTAAATTTTCGATAGTAAATGGATGTTCCTTCGGCAACTTTTCTATAATAAATGGATACTAGCCGGACCCGTGCGCATCTTGCGCAACAAATATAAAGGTCTCATATCAAATATCAACAGAAATCAGCTGTTCTATCATTCAATCATCGATCAATAAAAACTTACATGCACTGGCGCTGCCATCTGGCGAATGTTAGCAACTGCTGGTAATGCATTGTTTGTTCTAATCAAATATTCACAATAGTGCCATAGTACAAATAGATTTCTTTGTGTGCTCATAATCCTTCACTTTTAACAAACTGCAATAATGCCCAAAGCTCGCTAGCAGCAAGAATCCCGATCTTTACAACCAAAACTTTATTTATTGATTTATTTTAGTTAAGAGCGAAAAAGGGACCTGCACATAAAAACAGAAATCAGAAATAATATATGAGATTTATTCGATAGTTAATCGATATTTTAAAAATAACCAATCGATACATTTTCGATAATGATTTTGTTAGATACAAAATCAACAAATTTTCGATAACTGTTCGATATCAAATCAATATGTTTTCGATAAAAAATCGATTGCTTTTTCAAAAGATATCTGTATTTTTCGATAACTTTTCGATAATAAAATGATATTTTTTCGATTAAAAATCTATATTTATTCAAAAATATTTCGATACTAAATCAATCAAGTCATCAACAACATTTTTGTCGATTACAAACTTATAACTCTTCGATTAAAAACTCCTATGCCTCTTCGATAACACGCCGATAACAGGCCGACAAAAAATGCATAATAAGCCGATTTAAATTTGTTCAGTAATCGGCTAGTATCGTTAACTAACCAAAACAGTCGTTCTCTGTGAAAAACTGAAACCAGCAGTACCGGCATTTAATAGTGATTTTAAGAGTGTTCATTAAATAACTGTTTTATTCGAAAATATTGATGTCGGAAACTTTTATGGGCGATCTCTGCTTATATATCCATAAAAATTAGTTGACAAATAGTGCAAAAGTAATAATTCTAACTATTTTTCGGCGATTGCCATACAAAAGAAGTAAGCTTTTTTCAAAAATAATTAAAACAGGTAATAGTGTCCGTGGGCTTATTAGAAATCTACTGGTAGGTAGCTCGAAGGTACCTTTTTTCCAGCTTATTTAATATCTTTTCAATGTCAATATATACATATATATTTTAATGAAATCAGTATGAAACTAAGTTATAGCTGTGTGCCTATTTGATAAAAATTCAAAAAGTTTTAAAAGATTTTTTTTTGGAAAAATTTTAAAACCTTCAAATAAACAACTTGAATTTAAAAATTTCTTTTATTGAACTCAAGGCCCGGTGTTTAAAATAAAACGCTTAAATGTGTATTTATTTGGGTTTAATTTTTCAATATTTCGACTTCAGTCTGAGTCATGCTCAGGAATCTTAAGACGCGCTTTGAAGACCTTAAAAAGCCGGCCTTGAGCTCAATCAAAATTTTAGTTATTCTAGATACTAACGGCTAAAAACGAGACAACAAATATAAAAACCTTTATTCAAAATTAGTTGCTCAAATAAGAATTTTTTTATTAAAGCAGTTTATTTGAAAGTTTTGAAAATTTTTCAAGAATTTATCGACTTGTTTTTGAACTTTTTAGTAGAATAAATAGGCTTTATTTTGAGAAACACTCAAAACAATCGAAACCGACCAGTAGTGCAATAAATTTTACAATTTTAACAAGTAAGGAAGGTTAAGTTCGGGTGTAACCGAACATTACATACTCAATTGAGAGCTATGGTGACAGCATAAGGGAAAATAACCATGTAGGAAAATGAACCGAGGGAAACCCTGGAATGTGATTCAAATGAAAGGCATTAAAGAGTATTTTATGAGGGAGTGGGCCATAGTTCTATAGGTGGACGCCATTTAGGGATATCGTCATAAAGGTGGATCAGGGTTGACTCTAGAATTTGTTTGTACGATATGGGTATCAAAGAAAGGTGTTAATGAGTATTTTAAAAGGGAGTGGTGGTAGTTGTATATGTGAAGGCGTTTTCCAGATATCGACCAAAATGTAGACCAAGGTGACCCAGAACATCTTCTGTTGGATACCGCTAATTTATTTATATATGTAATACCTGCAAAGATTTCAAGGGATTTTTATTTCGCCCTGCAGAACTTTTTCAGTTTCTTCTACTTAATATGGTAGGGTGTCACAACCATTTTATAAAGTTTTTTCTAAAGTTATATTTCGCGTCAATAAACCAATCCAATTACCATGTTTCATCCCTTTTTTCGTATTTGTATAGAATTATGGAATTTTTTTCATTTTTCGTAATTTTCGATATCGAAAAAGTGGGCGTGTTCATAGTCGGATTTCGTTCATTTTTTATACCAAGACAAAGTGAGTTCAGGTAAGTACGTGAACAAAGTTCAGTAAAGATATGTCGATTTTTGCTCAAGTTATCGTGTTAACGGCCAGCGGAAGGACAGACGGACGACTGTGTATAAAAACTGGGCGTGGCTTCAACCGATTTCGCCCTTTTCACAGAAAACAGTTACGTCAAAAAATCTATGCCCCTACCAAATTTCAAAAGGATTGGTAAATTTTGTTCGACTTATGGCATTAAAAGTATCCTTGACAAATTAAATGAAAAAGGGCGGAGCCACGCCCATTTTGAAATTTTCTTTTATTTTTGTATTTTTTTGCACCATATAATTACTGGAGTTGAATGTTGACATAATTTACTTATATACTGTAAAGATATTAAATTTTTTGTTAAAATTTTACTTAAAAAAATTTTTTTTTAAGAGGGCGTGGTCCTTCTCCGATTTTGCTAATTTTTATTAAGCGTACATACAGTAACAGGAGTAACGTTCCTGCCAAATTTCATCATGATATCTCCAACGACTGCCAAATTACAGCTTGCAAAAGTTTTAAATTACCTTCTTTTAAGTGGGCGGTGCCACGCCCATTGTCCAAAATTTTACTAATTTTCTATTCTGCGTCATAAGTTCAACTCACCTACCAAGTTTCATCGCTTTATCTGTCTTTGGTAATGAATTATTGCACTTTTTCGGTTTTTCGAAATTTTCGATATCGAAAAAGTGAGCGTGGTTATTGTCCGATATCGTTCATTTTAAATAGCGATCTGAGATGAGTGCTCAGGAGCCTACATGCCAAATTTCATCAAGATACCTCAAAATTTACTCAAGTTATCGTGTTAAAGGGCGGACGGACGGACGGACGGGCGGACATGGCTCAATCAATTTTTTTTCGATCCTGATGATTTTGATATATGGAAGTCTATATCTATATCGATTCCTTTATACCTGTACAACCAACCGTTATCCAATCAAACTTAATATACTCTGTGAGCTCTGCTCAACTGAGTATAAAAAGTATCAAAAATCGACTGCAAAAATTAATGATTTTTTTATATATCTTTTAATGAAATTTCGAAAAAAGTTACACAAGATTTTTTATATTAATTTTGTTTGTTTGTAGAAACGTATTAGACTAAATATGTTTCAAAAATAACCTCAAGAATTAAGCTGCGATTTCGATCGCTCCTTTTTCACGGTTAATGTGACGTGAAATGCTCCGTATAACAAAATAATATATAAATACTCGCATCATCCTGTGATGTTTTAAACATTAACACGCCTGTTTACTTTGCCCCAAAAGGATTTCTCACTTGTCAAAAGAAATATACATTTCAGTCTTTTGTGCCCTAAGGAGTTTATCAATGTATGTATGTATGTATTTATACGCTAAGCGCCTTACAGTTGATTTGCCTATGTATTTTTAACTTAACATTTTTGTTTGTGAGAAGTTTTCACTTGAAGTCACTTACAAAGTGGTCTCACATAATGCCACCGGAATTGACGGCTTCGCTCAAAAAACACAATACAAGTCAACATGGATTTAGGATTTTTGGCTTATTTCTGTTTTTAGATTTATGTCCGTGAAACTTTTCAGACATAGTACACAACATTTACAATTTGGTTAACTTGTGCTATTAAATGTGCCGGCCGATGGACTTCGATACATAAGATCTGATATAATGTAAATTTTTTGGCAAGGTTTGAGGGGGTACCATGATTACTATTTGACATAGTTTGTTATATTTAGCAACGACTGGATTATTTATCTTCATTAAACTTCAACGAGCTTAGGTTAGGTTAACTAGCTGGTTTGTGAAGACCTCAGATAGACTGAAGGAGTCCACAGTGTTACCAGAAGTTTGTTTAATGACCAACTGAAAACTAAACCAAAACAGAACCTATGTTATATAACAACTCTGCCACCATGGCAAATACTAAAAGCTTTATAGATCATATGCCACTTGCTGCTTTTAGATTTGATAGCTGTATTATTCCCAAAAGCTGGAGTCTTAGCTGGCAACGCAAGGCACGAGCAAAAAACGTGCAGTGTCCAGTCATAATGCCGTCATTAGCCTACAGTCATCTCTTTTCAATGATAAGAGTAACTTTGTCAGTCTAAGGTTGTAGACCTGGGCATGATCTTCGACGCTGTACACTCACATGCTTAGGTATACGCCTTTCCCGCTTGGTCTGTCATGTGCGCCTTCTCTTAATCTCGCTCAACCTGACTGGCACGTCTACGAGCAAGCTTCGAGGGATGCGCCCTGTTCAGCTAGCTGATCGCTTTATACTTTGGGGCCAAATATAGATGTATGTTCTCTCTATCCCGATTTTTTCCAGGGATAGCTTACACTCTAACCCACCTTTAGATAATTAATGCTCTGTTCTTCGCCTCCAGGTCTAGTGATGGAATGTGCAGAATGAGATACAGTGAAGCTGTCGGACTGTTTTCAAAGATCCCGTACGCTAAGCATTTATAGCCTAAATACCCATCCAATTTTAGTTGCGCTCGTTTTAGGGTGGTTGTACACCAAACAAGGTCTCCATAGTACAGGATGGCCTTGCAATCGCTGCAAACACCATTAGAAAGAAAAGCGACAGACTCCACGTACACCCAAGCATTATCTTACAGGCATAAAGAGCTGTCGACGTCTTCTAAATCCTCTCCTTCACGTTGAGCTTCCACAACTTATGTATAAATTGATCCATCGATTACTAAATAGGACGATATCAGTCTCACCCGCGTTCGCGGTTAACCATATATGAGTGCCCAGGTATGTGTATCCCAAAGCGCCCGATCCATCAAAAAGCAAATTGTGGGAGGGAACTTTTCACTTGTGATAGCTGCAAAATCATCTGCGTACGTCGTAATTTTTACGGATTCCTCATCGAACGGCCTGTGCAGTTGGTTAATGACCAGCGTGCACAGTAGAGGTGATAGCCTGTCCAACGATTTAGTGGCCTCACACAACCCACATTATGAAGTATTCTTTCTGCAATTTAACTACAGCCGATCCATCTGATTATGGCTGGATGTACTTTCAATGTATTTAAGACGATCCATGATTGACTGCTTTGACACATCGTTGAAAGTCCCAGCAATCTCTAAGAAGACCTCCTAAGGCATATCAGGCCTATGCAGTGGAATGGCTTATTGAAACTTTACAATTAAATTATGCCATAGTATATTCAGGGATTCACTTTGTTTAGTTCCTTTTCTGACAGCGTTAGTTGATGAATATTAGAACGATTTTCTGTCACCCATTGTCAAATTTAGTTTTATTTTGACATTGTCTTATATTATATATCATTTGTCTTGTATTTATAGTTCGTATGTGTATATGAGCACGTAACTGTTGATAACGGATGTATCACTGAACAATTTGAGTGTAAGCTGTGGCAGGTAGAAGTCAGTCAGTTAAATATTCTGACATTTTTTGTGTGTTTGTTCGTTTATTGGTTTGTTTTAATTGATTGAAGCGTACTTGCCGGTTGTACCTGTGTGATAGCCGAAGACATGCCGTCCTTTCTTGTTATTTTATACCCAGCTGTACTTCTACACAGGGTATTATAACTTTTATTGGATAGCGGTTGGTTGCACAGGTATAAATAAATCAAGTAAGATATAGACTTCCATAATCAAATCATCAGTATCGAAAAAAATTTGATTGAGCCATGTCCGTCCGTCCGTATGTCCGTTAACACGATAACTTGAGTAAATACTGAGATATCTTCACCAAATTTGGTAATAAATGAGCGAAATATATATATATTGTAACAAATTTAGTGAAACTTCGCTTATTTTACACCTTCTACTAACGTTCGTATCGCTAAACGTTGAATAAATAACTCTAATATTAAATAATGCAAAAATGGCCTTATTAGACTACTTTGATAGTACTTCACAATAACACTTATGCTTCGCAACCAATAGCGTGGTTAAATCACATTGATTAAGGACACTCAGCTTTTGCTGCTTTTATACTCTCTGCCCAAATGTCTAGACGTTTCTTCTTCTAGAATCCTCTACTTGGTCGCGCGTGTATTTGCAATGTGTAACCATATGCGTGTGTATTGTGAGCGAAGTAGTAGCTGATGATTGCATACTTTTGTGAGTATCTCAGATATACTCATGTGAATTTTTAGCTTGTAGTCTCTCGCATAGCCATATGCGTGTGCATATGTGAGTGCTACTTAGCTGATGATTGCATACTTTTGTGAGTATCTCTCCGCTGCTTGTAAGTACATATGCGTATACATAATGATTTGATTTGTTTATGTACATACAAGTGACTGCTTAGTATCGGCTTAGAGATGATAGTATCCCTTAGTGTTGCTAATATACGTCACAATATATAACATTTTGGAAAACACAATAACCTGATTTTTTAGTAAATAATACACCTAGAATGTTGAAATTTGACGTGTGGACTCATGCGTAGCACCGCCCACTTGTGATAAATCAATTTACAAATATTATTAATCATAAATCAAAAAGCGTTAATCCTATCATAACAAAATTCGGCAGAGAGGTTGCCTTTACTATAAGGAAGGTCGGGAAAAATTAACGAAATCGGTTAAGGACCACGCCCACTTTTTATATAAAAGATTTTTAAAACGGTCGTGGACGAATAAAATAAGCTATATCTTTGCAAAAAAGAGCTTTATTTCAGTGATATTTCATTCCCAAGTGGATTTATAACAATAAATAGGAAAAATTTCAAATTTAAAAAATGGGCGCGACACTGCCCCTTTTATGACTAAGCAATTTTCTATGTTTTGGGAGCCATACCTGAAAGAAAATTAGTTCAGAATAGAACCATTTGTATATGTATTATTGCGCAGCCGTGTAACACTATTAAGCACACAAAACAAACAACAACAGCATTTCAAGTGTACAGCAGGGTATGTATTGTTTGGTTTCACCCGAACTTAGACTTCCTAGCTGTGCCTATTCTATTTTTTTCGAAATGCCTATTATTTTAAGCTATACCTGTCTCTAATTTTTGCCCTTGGTACGTTGAGGTGAGATGTATTTGTATATATTGACATTGAAAATAACAATGAGAGCAATTCGAAAGTGGCGGAAATCTACGATTTCCATGAAATGCTCGTACAATTCCTTAAACTAACACTCAAAGCAATACGAAAAAAATGGTCTTCTAATTTATAATATTGTGACGAATACTAGCGACACTGAGGGGTACTACCATCTCTAAGCCGACACTAAGCAGCGACTCGTATGGACATGAACAAATCAATCATTATGTCTACCCATATGTCCATGCGAGCAGCGGAGAAGAGGCGCACAAACACATGCATATATCTTATCTGAAATGCTCACAAAAGAAGGCAATAATTTGTACAGGTATTACTCACACATACACACGCATATGAGAAGCTATAAACGTAATTATAGCTGGTAATTTTATAGCTGATAACTAACTAGTAAATTCTAGAATAGAAAAGCCTAGAAATATGCAGCGAGGAAACCAGACAGTATAAAAGGCTGCAACAGTAGAGGCACGACAATCAGTTTGATTTAAGACGCTATCTGGCGAGCAATAGAAGTGTTATTTTGAAAGTAGTCCAATAAGGCCATTTGCATTATTGAATAGTGGAGTTATTTATTCAACTGTTTAGTGATTCGAACGTAGCAGAAGGTTGCAAATAAGAAGAACTGCACTAATCCGTTACAATATATACATATGTATGTACATTTATATCACCACATACTTAGTTGTAGTTCATAACTTTCATGAAAGCTTTGACAGCGAGTCATAAAAACTATTCGTGCATGAATTCTCAATTAGAGGCAAGGCAAATAAAAAACATTCACAGCAATTGCAAATAGTAAAACGACCCTTCATATAACTGTGCCTCATTCAAATATACACGTGACTATCATCGTTTGAGTAAATAGAGTTTGTCAAATCTAGCGCTGTACTATCTTCTATATCTATGCATATTATAAATCAACGTCGTAAATTTTGGATAAAGGTAGTCTGCGGACACTACTGAAAATATTGAGTAACAACTTAAAAATATAAGTATGTTCATTTATCTCTGAAAAGAACGGTGCTATAGCGGCAAGAAATGTGATTATGTGGGTCGTAAATCAACTGCCGATTTTTATTAGTCTAACGATTTAGTAATGTGTGTGGTTTTCATTCCACCACACATTGAGCGTCTTAAATCTGTTCACAACAAGTACAAACTAAGTAACAAAATTAAAAATAAGGGGCGAATTGGCGCTATGTGTAAACTCAGTATCGAGTTCAAATGAATTCGCCTTTGAACTTTTAAAGTGAAATGGCAAATGTATCATATGGCGTATAGTATTTTTCCTCTTCAGCGACACGATTCACAATTTTTTCAGATTTTATTTTATTTCTAATCTAGAAGATGAGTTCTCTACACGATGTTGTAATGCTGGGCAATCTTCAGACGATTCAGAAGTAAGGCAGTTGGAGTGCATATTCCGGATTTTTTGTGTTGCTATCCATGCTCATGGCGTGTCAGCTGACGAACGCCGTTATAATGCTCCTAGCACTACATAAGTAGAATTCTGATTTCCGGGCAGCAATTTAAAAGGCGAGACTTTTGTCTGTGCCAGTCTTATGATTATTTGTGTGGATGAAGATGGATACACGTTAAATATTCAAGAATGTATCCCGTCTCGGAGGGTAGCCTTGCAAAACGGTCTCATCACTAAACTATTATGCGTATCGTAGCGCTGCGGGTACAAGTTGACAACCAACTGTCCCGCTCATCATCCGACTCGCATCAGTTCAGAGGTAGTTATTCAACCTGCAGTGCCAAGCTATCGCTTTACTTGATTGTCTCTCATTTTCCCTGCAGAGTGCTTACAGTATACTTAGACACCAAACTCGATATTTTATGCCTACATTGGACTTGGTAAAGAAAACAAAGAGCAATCCTTGGATTTTAGCTAATGCTGAGATCGTATTGGAACAGTTTTTTATTTCATATAACTTATAATTTTTGCTTCAAATTTTAAAAATTTTATGCGTCAATATTTTAGCCTTGAGGAGCGCTATAAGTATGTATGAGCTCTAAAGTCGTTCGCATCAGTGTTTGTACCAAGATGTCACTGTTGTTGTTGTATCACACTCACGAAGCTTTCATTGTTGATGGTTCTTTGCTAGGTTTAGATGCGGTACGTTCCGGTATAAACATCATTACGGTACAAGCCCGAAAAACCTCGAAAACTATTTAATATGTCCACATTAAATCTTCTATCTATCTATATCAAAATTCCACGCCAGCATAACAGCATTTTGGCAGGCTAGTGTAGGTTGAACTGATTACTTCGCGAATGAATTACTAGCGTTGCCAGAAGTTTGCTCAACGATCAAACTACAAAACCTAACCAAAAGTCGGGACCCATGTTATAAAATAGCCCCGTGCACTTGGAAAATATAGAAGCTTTCTGGGACCTATGCTACTTGCTGCTTCTAGATCTGAAAGCTGTGTCACTCTAATAGCTGGGAGTCTTAGACTTGCTAGTGTGGGTCAAAAGCACAAAACTTGCTCGATCGTTTTCTCTACTAACCGCACAAGCACCTCCTGCATCTGCTATCACTGTGTTAATTAAAAATCATGTGTGTTTATAAGGCAGTATTTTAATAATAAAAGTTACTTTGTTAGCCTAAGGTTGTAAGACCTGCACATGATCTTCGCAGTTTCTCATAAATGTATAAACAATACCGAAACTGAAGTTGGCGCATTTTCTCACTGTTTCAAACCCATACACGCTAGAACTGCTTCTTTAAGTTCTGAAAATAGAACAAAAGTATTTAAACAAAAACTACCGTTAACACATCCAGCGTATACTTGGTAATATTTTAACTAAGCGCTTTAAGCGCCAACAAGGGAATTGTTTGCACTTGGTTATAGGGCAAAAATGCTCAACTAACGAAAGAGAAGTGAACATCCACGGTCACACACACAGACATAGCTAACAACACACGCACATGGAATGCCATCATCAAACTTTGGCCATCCGCTGCCGCACACCGCCACATTTCCTTCGTTACTTTTGCGCGCATTTCCGCTTCCTTTAGCAAACTAATGTCAGAAAGGCTTACGAATGTACAAAAAAAAATATGGTACATTTATATTTGAAATATATGCAAACGAATTTAAATTCCCTGCAAAAATGCGATTAGTCTAGGATGAGTCCAGTATGATTGGCAAGGAATATGTGACTAAAGCTAGTTTCTTATCTCTTTATATGGGTTGGAGTGATCTCTTTTCCTATAGAGAAACAATTAAAACTGTAAGCACCTGAACGTGTAGTGACGGACTGGTCTCCTTAAATACCTGCGGGTACTTGGACTGGTCCGCTTCTTATCTCTATGGGCAGTGTCGGGCAAGTCCTATTTCTACTCGTGCGGGAACTTTTAACGATTTAATAACTTTTTTTGAACTCTAGTAGAATATTTTGAAATTTTTTTCCTATTGGTAATGCGGAAAAATAAAAACAAAACCAATACCTTCATAATGGAACATTGGTACTAGTATCTTAGGCTCGGTATAGGGCACTGGCATTATTCTTCAATACTTTTTTGTCAATCCATTTATTTATTTTTTTTACCTATTTCACTGCCGTTGTTTTTATACTCAGCTGAGCAGAGCTCACAGAGTATATTATTTTGTTTCGCATAACGGTACCCCGTAACGGCATAAACTAATCGAGATAGATATAGACTTCTATATATCGAAATAATTGGGCGAAAAAGGAAATTCATTTAGCCATTCCGTCCGTCCGTCTGCCCGTAAACACGATAAACTTGAGGGAATTTTGAGGTATCTTAATAAAATTTGGTATGTAAGTTCCTGGGCACTCATCTCAGATCGCTATTTAAAATGAAAGAAATCGGACAATAACCACGCCCACTTCTTCAATATCGAAAATTTCGAAAAACCGAAAAAAGTGCGATAATTCATACCAAAGAAGGATAAAGCGATGAAACTTGGTAGGTGGGTTGACCTTATGACGCAGAATTGAAAATTAGTAAAATTTAGGACAACGGGTGTGGCACTGCGCACTTTAAAAGAAGATAATTTAAAAGTTTTGCAAGCTGTAATTTGGCAGATGAGTATGTATTTCGGTTACAGCCGACCTCAGCCTTTCTTACTTGTTTATTGTTAAATTTGCAATCATCCGGTGGCAAAATCCTGAGCCAGATAATAATTTTGCATGTAAATGCAACAACAACGATTTGAGCCAGATAAATCCAGATAGAAGTCTGGTTCAATTTGTTAGCCAAATAATTTGTTAATTACTTTTTTAGTTTGGTAACGCTGCCTTTAGTAAACCTGCTTTTTCAAAAATAGATGTCGCTGCGTAGTCTTTCGCCGTATGAGTTAAATGAAAAACAGCGGCGGCATCTGCCTATCACATTTCACGTGTGCGAAAATTTCACGACATCTGCTTCTCAAGTCTCTCAATCATCCAGAGCATTCCCGTGAAAATTGAGCGTCAGCCGGAGCTGTAAAACTGACTGGAAGACGGACATTGGCCACATACATTTTAAACTGCCTAATGTCAGCTGGACCCCAGAAGGTCTACGGGTGGTCAACTATACCACAGAGTACACAAACAAGATCAATCGCAAATCTTTAGGTATTAGTCGCACGATTTTTTGCAGGGTATTTATTCATTCACGAACAAGTATCATGTACGAGCAAATGCAAACTAGCACGAGAAAAGTAGGCTGTGGAAGTGGGCACGACTATGCATTGGTATTAGTATTAGCCGCGTTGAGCGGCTATTGAAAGAAGGCTGTTAGATGAGGGAAGAATGTGTATTGTGCAGTGTTTGCTGGAATAAAAGTAGCTGATGTGAATTTTTTTTATTAAAATTTTACCGTCGCTACCCAATGGCTGCTGTAATGGCAGTTTATGCTTTTTACGCCAAGATATTTAGCAGCAGCATGACCCTTTAGCTGCCAAGTGTACATAAAAAGGATGCCAATTTTTTCGATTTTAATAATCACGGGATTTTTGAGATCTGCTTATTGCAATGAGGGGATCAGGCATAACTTGAAAAAGGTAAAACAATACTGCTTCTTTAGTTCAAAACTGCAAAACAATAATAACAAAAATATATTTTAAATTATTTTTATCTATTTATTTATTTTTTTATTTATTTATTTATTTTTTGACTACTACTTCTTTAGTTACAAAACAAACAAATATGGTTCATTTTTCAGGTGGAAGGTGCTTTTAAACAATGTAAAATCTTACGCGGTAGAATCAGCCCTCGGTAAGCAGGGTTGGAGGAACCATAAAGGAATTGGATCCCGTCTATTCTTCTTACCCACGATATATCAGCTGAGGTGGGGTGCTCTCACCTCTGATATGGCTCATAACTTTAAACGATATTCTAGCAAACTCAACACAAATAGTGTGAAAATTGTGCCGTATGCTGCCGATGTGGCGATCCGATCCAGACCCGAAGGTCCATTCGCTTCAATGATTTGTAAAATCATGGAAAAACGTTAACAAAACTAAGTAGGTGGGCCCATAGATGTGGCTAAATTTGAAGAATATGGATCTACCTCTCTTCACGATTAAGTAAAAGTCATCCACCTTTGCATTACGACCAGAAATCAACTGTATCGAGTAGTACTACATATCTGAAAGTACAATCGATTTTAAACTCAACTGGAAAGTTGAGGAACGGGTATAGAAGGTCTGCATCGTTTTCTATGGTGCAAGGCGATGTTCGGTAAGAAATGGGGTCTAAGGCCAAAGATAGGGCTATTGCTGCATGAGGCAGTAGTGAGACTAGTGCTGAAGTATGGCTCTATAGTGCGAGCTACAATCTCTCTAGCCTACTGAAAGTTCACCGCACTGCATGAGTTGGTGCCTACGGCTTCAGACGCCATCATAAACTTGCTTCCGATAGACATGCACATAATTTGTAAGTCGGCGCATACCGCACTGAGACTCATGGAATCTGGGTGCTGGAAGGATGCTATGAAAGCGCATATCAGTATTCCTAATTTACATCCGCCGAGAAATTTAATTGCGAAATAGATTACTATTCCCGCAAACTGGTGTTTGAAGGCGGTATTAACGCTATCATGCCAAGTAGGCATGATTGGAGGAGGGGCACGGTTCCAGTTAAACTTATCTGCACTGATAGCTGTAGCCAAGGGAGGAAATTCGAAATTTTTTCATACACAAGGCACAGCAAAAGTAAAAGAGCGCCACGGGCTGTGCGATTTCAAGAGCTGCCATGTAGCAGATTACAATAAAAGAAGGACAAGAAGTCTACTTGGGTAGATCTATTGCCGACACTCATAAACTTATAGCGGTCCGCACTGTTTATTGAGCACGCATACGAAAAAGATGGATATTCCACATACTGATCACTGCAAAAGTTGTAAGGACACTGATAATTTTCCGTATAAATGCCTGGCTTTTGCTAGAACACATTAGGATACGTCGGAAACCCTTTTTGAAAAATCTTAAACTAGAAGTATGGAACGTCAACCTGAATAAGTGTCAAAGCGGTCCTGTAGTGGGCGTGGGTTTCAAAGGGGTTTTTTTTAGTCTATAGACACATAGTTGCTGCGACGGCGGAAGGTATGGGGAAGTACCATGAATGGATTCCATCTCAACCTGAAAAAAAATATAACAAAATATAGCCTTGACTCCGAAACCGTGGTCTATTCGCCACTATGTTCTTATTTGTGTCAATCTCTTACAAGTCGTTGTTAAATTTCTCGAATAGATTTTACAGCGCCCATAGTTCCGAACTACATTATTTTTCTTCTTCTTGTAGCTATAAATACACTCATTGAAGTTTTGGGGCAACGCACCTTATTCTTCATTTCCCCCGTGGACGTTTATTACAGAACAAGCATGCTTATAACTGATGTTAATTTAGTACATAGTTGGACGTCCATTACATGGCTACTTCTTTCCCATTGATTGATTTTTCTCTAAAGATAACAACCTGATTGACATTGACACCTTTCCTATTGACAAAGTGGAAGGTCAACTCTTTATAGTTTGTTATAGAAGCCATAAATATGTAATAAATACCTTTCGAGGCAGCTACCCAAAGAACCTGTGGAGGACCGTCATCCAATTTTGAAGTAAATAGCACGCCAAATCTTCATATTATATTCAAAGTTTTGCATTAATTTTTGCACATCACTGTTAAAACTACATACATGGAACAATCCAAATTCTAGTAAGTATTTATTTATGTTATAGTTTTTACTGGTTTACGTAATTGGAGCGAAAGCTTGACGCAGCTACAACAACTAAACCTGACACTGAAAGATCATGGAATGAGAAAAACAATAATAATACACAAAAATAAAAACAGTATGAAAAAAACTGGCAGTTGTCGTCACGTTGTGTATTGTTGGTGTTG
>JARSSU010023704.1:0-14099 GCA_029619165.1 Eurosta solidaginis
AATTGAAAACCCTTGATTAATCAATTCTTTCCTAAATCTGTCTTGATTTGTATTCTCAATAACAATGAAATTTAAATAAGACTTGCTAGATATCCTCTAAAGAAAACATTTCGAAGAAATTGACAATTAAAAATTTTAAAGAAAGGGGACTGCATTACTTAATGAATTTGAAAAAAATGCTATACACCTCCCATATAACCATAAATAACGAAATACCTTTCAGAAGAAAAACTCGAATTACTAAAAGGTACGAACGACCACACCGCTGTTTGTAGATCATATTTGAAAATTTCGGGATTATTAAATAAACTGAAGAATGATTTTTACCTAGAAAAATATGACTTCTGATGTACGAAAACTGGAAATATGTACTAATTTCCATGAATAAACTTTAACCAAAAAGTAAAGAACCGATGCCTGTGTCCTTTGGAGGTCACAACCGAGCACCAAGCTAAGGTCATATTGATATATGGTAACTCCATTGATCTATAGCCCTTTTCCCTAAAAATCCAAACAAATGGTAAATGGGTATGCCTGTAACAAACGCTACGATTTAACTACAATTTTATATTAGTAACATAATATTTTTTTTAAAATGTGAATCTGTTCCGTGATAGGCCGGGATTTATTTTTTCCTGTCTTAATAAGAACAACGTTTTAATTTTGAGGCCATCGGGGGCTACGCGTTTCGGGAACGCAATTTTTGCATCGTTCATACATGGATTTTTTTTTAATCATCTGTTTATTAACATAAAAAACGAAAATAAAAGGAAAAAAAAAATGTCCGACGCAGTGTCCTACTGAGGAATTAACTAAAAAAGCCCAGAAATATCTTACAAACCCACAACTTGGACGAAAAACAAAAAAGGTATTTTAACAAAAAAAAAAAAAACGATAATGCACATAAAATGAGCATCGCAAGACAGCCCCCCTACGCCTTTATTGGCCTTCCAAAATTTCATAAAGGAGCATCACACCCACTTCGCCCAATATCATCCTCAATAAATGTTCCCTGTTTTTTATCGAATAATTTAATCAAACTTCGTAAGGTCAGGGATTTTCAAAAAACGTGGTCTCGGAAAATATGTATTAGAATTTATCCAACTAAAACAAGCCATAAAAGATATACGACATAGCCGACGATTGAAATACTCATATCCTAGACGTGATATCCCGGTTCACAAACTATACTATCCATCTGGCGATTAACACAATATTAAAACCAACGCGCGTACCCTTAAAAACCCGACAAAATCACACAAAACCCAACTTCCTCTAGATTCTTGAATTCTTCTAGGCTCAGGAACAAAGTAAATATTGTTATACGACAACAAATGACTATGCAGCATAAATTTAAACTGGGATGATGCCAATGGGCAATCCATTATCACCAACAATAGCGCGACATAGTCCTAGACAGATTATTGAAGATAGCATCATAGAGCTACTAAAATCCAACGAAATAAGCATCACAATACATAACCAAGTATGTAGATGATATTTTCGCCATTGTTAAGGTCAGGACGTAGTGAATTTTAAGAATACTTAATGGACAACATAAAAATTAAAACTTACTTTGGAAACCGAAAAATGTATGTTCCTAGACATGGAAATCCACAACATAGACAATAAAATAAAAACGAATTGATATAAAAAAGCTGTAGCTTCATCAAGAATGATCAATTACCAATCTATCACCCTTGGAATCAAAAAAAGAACACCTTATTAACTTTATAGATAAAGTTAACTCCTTGAGCGCCAGGAGTTCATAAAAGAAAATACGAAAATCACTAAAACAATCTTACAAAAAATGGATACCCTAATAATTAATAGATGCTCTAATGTCCGCGGCTCAAAATACACAAAACATAAAAAGAGTATACGCAACAACAACAACATTATGTAGCAGAGAGAATATACACAGGAGTCACATATATACCAAGACTACAGACAAAAACACATGCACAAAATTATCAAAACCAACACATAAGCTATGCATACAAACCAGTGGCGCGAAAACGAACGGTCGTGTTTAATTTTGCTCCTTGAATTTTATATTGAAAAATTGTAAAACCTTTAATGTAAGAGATAGAGACTCAGGAAACTATTTGAAGATATTTATGACACTAATAAATAAAGTCTAAATAATCAATTTTTAATATAAATACGCATACATTTGCACCTGCATTAGTGGCTACAGTAATATACTATGTGTGCACATATATATATATGCAAGTTACTTAAACCAAAATGGAAAAAAGTGCGACAAGTGTAAATGTTTCGATACGTGAGAAATGGCCAATATACGATGTGATGGGGTGTGGGTAAATATACCACCTGACCAAATGTTTCTGTGTTGGACCAATACAGCATTAATAAACTGCAAAAATGTGAATGCTAAGATTTATGTGTACTGACTGTGTACAGTATGTACATAATGTAGATGACATATTAAAAGACATGCAAATGGTAGTGAAGCAAAATGGACAACAACTACAAGAATATAGAAGTGAATTTGACAATGCCTTAGAAAGAACGAAAAAGAAATAAAGCATCTTCTACAAGCGGTGGAAACAGCTTTGAGTGAAAGAATTAGAGCTATGCAAAAGGGGCAAGAATCGTGTGAAAAAAGTTTAAAAAAAGAGGTTAATAAAATACGGGAAATAGCAGAAGGCTTTAAGGGAAGCAGTGAACAGGTATGTGTCGAATCTAAAAACTAACAAAGATGACAATAAGAAAATGATTGAAGCAATAAGTAGCGAAAACAAAAATGTGCAATGAACTGAAGCAGAATGTCAATAATGTTGAAGCAAAAATATCATATGCGAATATACAAAAAGTAGTAAACAAAAAAAAGAAGCGTTGCCAGAGATAAAAAAATCATCCCACTAATAGTGAAACCGAGCAAAAAACAAGATGCGCAAAGGACAAAAAATTACCTTAATTCAAATGTAGACCCTAAAGAGCTGCAAATAACGAATATAGTAACTACGCAAAGCGGGGTAGTGATAGTTGAAAGTAAAAATGATCAAGAACGATATAAAATTAAAATGCCATCGAGACTAATCTTGGAAATACCTATGAGGTCATGATCCCTAAGAAAGTGAAACCGACAGTTGTTGTATCGGGTATAAATTTTAAATATGATAGTGATAACTGGCGCAGAGAATTAAACGACAAAATGCGTGTCTTTCTGAAACGAACATTAAAATTATAAAACAGTATGAAAGAAAAAGGGCTCGAATGTGTATTACAACGCAGTACTGGAAGTGGACGTAGAAGCTTTCACGAATATACTAGCTGGAGAAAGGATAAATGTAGGCTGGGAACGGTGCAGAGTGTATGATGCAGTCCAAGTACTTTGTTGTTTTAAATGCAAAGGCTTTCATCATAAGGCCAGTGACTGTCAAGAAAGAGAAGTGTGCACAAAATGTCTGGGCGAACACCAGGCATGCTTAACCAACGAACCGATATCATTTCGTTACGATAATTAACGTTAATAAACGAAACGAAGTCATTTCGTTTCGTTTATTAACGTTTAGAACGTCAAATTTGTTAAATTCTAAGAAATGTTCAAAATAGCAATTATTAATGTAGTTGTTTTTCGTTTTTGTAATAAACAGATGATTTAAAAAAGAGTTTCCTGATGAGATGCAAAAATTGCGTCGAAACGCGTAGGATGACTAAATAAAACGTTGTTTTATTAAGAAGGAAAAAACTCCGGCCGAAAGCTCCAATAAAATATTATTAAAATTGTTACTTGGCCCAATATAAATAATTATTTAGTAGCAATACCATAAAAATAAATACCCTAGAACGATAGCACACAAATATATTTGAAAATTTTATTGGGCCATAAAGGCCCAATGAGTAAAATAATCACCGACATGGAAACAGAGTACGAAAATCAAATTCTAAAAGAACTATGCAATTTACTACATGCAGAAAAAATAACATCGACAGCTTATCACCATCAAACCTTGGGTACGGTAGAAAGGAGCCATAGGACTTTCAACGAGTATATTCGTTCGTATATATCCTCCAGTAAAATGATTGGGATGTGATATTTTGCATATTGCTACAACACAACTCCGAATTCCGTGCATGGCTACTGTCCTTTGAGTTGGTATTCGCGAAAAAACCAAACACATTAGACATACTTACAGAGAATAAAATCGGCCCATTTATAATTTCGAATCTTATGATAAAGAATTAAATACAAACTTCAGGTAGCTCATCAAAGAGAGACAAAGCTATTAAATGGAGCAAAATATAGGCAAAAGAGAACATATGATAATAAACTTAATAGAGGCAATATAAAATTAGTAGTAGTACTGGAAATGATGCTGGACATAAGTTAAATAGTTTATATATTGGACCACCATATAAAGTAATAGGAATAGATTCTAAAAATAACTGATAATAGAAAATGATAAAGTCTATGATAGTTCATAAAAAATAGACTACGAACTCTTAAAACCTAAGGTTATAACTTTCTACATAAGAATACATATGTATGAAGTTACTAAGAAATACGGAAATACACAACCAATCGTACGCACACGCGCGTGTTCACTGTAAACAATACATATACACTTAAGAGAGGGGATAAGCGACCATAGTTTGATTCAAATTAGGATCGCTCCTCGAACCGCCCCGGATATGTTTGGTACGGCTTCTGTAATGGGGTGGCGCACTGCCAGGGCAAACTGGACTCTGTAAGGTCTATACGTCGAGCAGGAGGTGACTGCTCCACCGCTCGACGTATTTGCAGGGCTTCCAGTAGATGAGCAGGTTACCCAACTAAACCGTTGTATCTGGCAGGTGAATGACAGCATGTTTGAAAGATGGAGGCAACGATTTCATCGTGTCAGATGGTGGACACATGAGCTAACCCAAAAGAGATCTGTCAGGCGCTTGAGACCGTCAGTTTCAACGCGCCCGGCATGTTGATTCCGCTGGCGTGTCCCAGCGCAGGAGTCAACTAAGTAGGGGAAATGCATGAGTACAAAACGAAACGTACCTCAACTAGAAGTCGAAGAGCTGGTAATTGTATTTGGCCTGGTTAGGTCTAAACAGTCTCCGAGTTTCGATCTAATAAACGGAGAGATGTGCAAGTATTTGTGTAAATTTATCTCGGAATACTTGGAAGCCGTTTATTATAAATACATATGGGAGGGTTGTCGTTCTCCTGAAGTCGCCTGACAAAATAAGGTCTATTCGCCATATATATGGAACATAATGCTAAGGCAACTTGAGCATCTTTGCAAATTCTGCGCATATGCGGACGACCTCCTCTTATTGATAGAGGGGGATTCTCGGGCCAGCGTTGAGCGCACCTGCGAGTCACTATGTGAGAGATTTTGGTGGACAAAACCGTGATGATGCTGCTCAAGGGCAGATTGTCACGGAATCACCCACCTGTTGTCCACATCGGCGGGGTAAGGTATGCGATTAAGGTCAAATACCTGGAGCTGACAATGAGTGAGCGAATGAACTTCCTACCACACTTGGATACTGTCAGGGACAAGATGCAGAATATTTCGGGACAGCTGCGACGTGTCATTCGGAATGACTGGGGCCTGAGTGGCCATGCCGTTCGTACAATATATCGTGGCCTTGTTGTTGTTGTTGTTGTAGCAATGCTCGCCCCACCTAATAGCCGCGACCGATCACAAATTGTCATCAATATCCTCTAACGGGAGTCCAAGGAAACTTGCCGTTTCAACAGGGGTGGACCATAAGGAAAGGGGTGTTAGAGGCGTTGGTTCCACATTACAATTAAAGAGATGGTTGGTGTCATGTGGGGACACATTGCAAGCAGGGCATACATTTTGTATGTCGGGGTTGATTCTGGATAGGTAAGAGTTTAACCTGTTACAGTATCCAGAACGAAGTTGAGCAAGAGTGACACGCGTTTCTCTGGGGAGTATGCGTTCCTCTTCTGCGAGTTTTGGATACTTTTCTTTAAGTACTGGATTCACCCGGCAATTCCCGGCATAAAGGTCCGACGCCTGTTTATGGAGTTCACCAAGGACCTGCTTGTGTTTTTTCGCTTCATACGGCTGGGTTCTCAGGTGCCGTATTTCCTCAAATGCTTACGGAGATGACTCCTTAGGCCCCTAGGCGGTGCTGGTTCGTCAATCAGATGTCTGTTGGGATGCCCAGCTTTCTGGGTATTCAACAGAAACTGTTTGGTTAGCATCTCATTTCTCTCCCTGATGGGGAGTATTCTCGCCTCATTGTGTAGATGGTGTTCTGGGGACATAAAAAGACAGCCCGTGGCGGTTCTGAGAGCAGTATTTTGGCAGGCCTGTAGCTTCTTACAGTGAGTAGTTTTTAGGCTTGGCGACCATATAGGGGACGCGTAGCATGCAATCGGCTGGCCAATTGCTTTGTAAGTGGTAATGAGCGTTTATCTTTTCCCCAAGTACTGCCAGCAAGAGATTTGAAGATTTAATTACGGCTCTGGATTTTCGGTACAATTTCGGCTGCATGCTCACCAAAATGTAGATCCTGATCAAACGTCGCACCCAAGATTTTGGGATGTGGGACAGTCGGCAGCGTAGTGCCATCGACGTGGATGTTCGAAATGGTCGATATTTGGGACGCCCACGTTTTAAATAAGGTCGCGTGGATTTAGTCGGTGATAATGCCAGGTTTCGCGAGGCGAAACAACTGGAGAGATCAGGGAGGTAGCCGTTTATTCTGTAGCAGAGCTCATCGATCTGTGGGCCTGGGCCTGTGGCCATTATTGCGCAGTCATCGGCGTATGAAACGATAGTGACTCCTTCTGGTGGTGAAGGTAGCTTAGATATGTAGAAATTAAACAAAAGTGGGGATAGGACACCACCCTGTGGCACCCCTTGTTTAATTCTTCTTGGTTTTGATGTTTCGTTTCTAAATTGCACCGATGCCTGCCGACCACACAGATAATTTGCGGTCCACCTTTTAAGACATGGGGGAAGGGTAGACCCTTCCAGGTCTTGCAGTAACGTGCCATGGTTGAACGTATCAAAAGCTTTTTGATTTAAACCGCAATTTATCTGGGTGCTGATGGCATTTAGCGCGGTGGTGGTACTATGGAGTTTTCTGAAGCCGTGCTGATGACAGGCTAGCTGCAAATTGCTTTGAAGTAGGGGAGCAAAATGGCTTCAAGCGTCTTTGCTACTGGCGATAGGAGTGATATCGGGCGGTATGAATCTCCTATGTTAGCTGGTTTCCCAGGCTTTAGTAGCGGGAACACCTTGTTCATTTTCCATTTTTCGGGAATGACAAGGAGCAGGTTGAATACATGTGCTAAATATTTGAAACCCCCTTCACCTATGCTTTTAAGCATCGGCATGGCTATGCCGTCTGGGCCCACTGCTTTAGATGGTTTAGCATGACCGATGGCATCCTCAACCTCTTGTTTATGTGCGCGTCTATTGGCCCGCCTTGTAACTTTGTCACCATAGAATGTATTATATATTGTCGGCAAAAAGCGTTCGCGCATTTTTTCGCATTCGGCAACACTTTATCACCAAAGGCGATGGAAATTTTGTCATTGTGCTTAGACGAATTCGATAGGGATTTTACGGTGGACCAAAGCTTACCCACACCAGCAGAGAGGTTATAAACCACTTAGATGCTCCTCCCATTTCGCCCGCTTGTGTTCATCCACAAGCAATCTGATGCGTTGGTTTATATCCCTGATAGGGGGGTCGCCGGGATCGAGCTGTCTTATAAGGTCACTTTCTCTCGCTAAATTGTCGGCCTCCGCCGGAAAATGAGGCCGAATTTCGGGAATTCTTCCGCGGGAATAAAGCGAGTCGAGGCGGATTCAATGACCTTGCGGAAAGCGCACTCCCCTTGGCGAGCATCAGTCGGGATAGGGAGGACCGCAAAGTGGCTGTCTGTAAGGATTTGTATTCATCCCACTTTCCTTTTTTAAAGTTTATGAAAGTGCGTTTTTCGGTGACGATGATGTCGGCGGTTCGCTCGAGCGAAATAAGTATAGACAGGTGGTCGGATGCCAATGTTACCATCGGCTGCCAATTTACGCAGTTTACGAGTCCTGCGCTCACGATTGATATATCTGGCGAACTGTGACAGCCTCCTACAATACGAGTGGGGGCGTCTCCGATTATTGCGCAGATCGGCGTTTCTTCTATTTGATCCGCCAACATCGCACCCCTGCTGTCCACCTGCAGGTTTGAGTGCTATAGATCGTGGTGGGCATTGAAATCGCCTAAGATACTGCGATTATCGCCAGTGAGTAGGGCCCTGATATTAGGGCGGAATCCACTGGGCAACAGGCGGCAGGAGGGATGTATATGTTGATGTTTCTAGGTTTACATCACCTGACCGGACAGCTAAGCCGTGACGTTCTAAGACACTGTCCCTGCGGCCGATGTCGGGATCAAATATATGATATTGCACTGGGTCTATGATAAACGCGAGACCGCCTCCATTTCCGTCCGGAGACGGACCCGGATTTGGTTCGATATCTTCCCGGAGTAGGAGAGTATGGTGCAGTCCCGCTGCAAGGAGCTGCTGGGAGGATGCCAATTCGTGGTAGGGACGCAACAAATTAAATCGGGGTTACACTGAGGTCATTTTTTTGTTTTTGTAAATATCTTTGGTAACATTTTACAAGACAGGGCGCCACCTAATTTTTATCAACAATTATAAAAGGTGGTATCAAAAGGTGCGTTGTTGTTGTTGTTGTTGTTGTAGCAATGCTCGCCCCACATAATAGCCGCGATCGATCACAAATTGTCATCAATATCCTCTAACGGGAGTCCAAGGAAACTTGCCGTTTCAACAGGGGTGGACCATAAGGAAAGGGGTGTTAGAGGCGTTGGTTCCACATTACAATTGAAGAGATGGTTGGTGTCATGTGGGGACACGTTGCAAGCGGGACATACATTTTGTATGTCGGGGTTGATTCTGGATAGGTAAGAGTTTAACCTGTTACAGTATCCAGAACGAAGTTGAGCAAGAGTGACACGCGTTTCCCTGGGGAGTATGCGTTCCTCTTCCGCAAGTTTTGGATAATTTTCGTTAAGCACTGGATTCACCGGGCAATTCCCGGCATAAAGGTCCGACGCCTGTTTATGGAGTTCACCAAGGACCTGCTTGTGTTTTTTCACTTCATACGGCTGGGTTCTCAGGTGCGTATTTCCTCAAAATGCTTACGGAGATGACTCCTTAAGCCCCTAGGCGGTGCTGGTTCATCAATCAGATGTCTGTTGGGATGCCCAGGTTTCTGGGTATTCAACAGGAACTGTTTGGTCAGCATCTAATTTCTCTCCCTGATGGGGAGTATTCTCGCCTCATTATGCAGATGGTGTTCTGGGGACATAAGAAGACAGCCCGTGGCGATTCTGAGAGCAGTATTTTGGCAGGCCTGTAGTTTCTTCCAGTGGGTGTTTTTTAGGCTTGACGACCATATGGGTGACGCGTAGCACGTAATCGGCTGGCTAATTGATTTGTATGTAGTCATGAGCGTTTCTTTATCTTTTCCCCAAGTACTGCCAGCGAGGGATTTGAGGATTTTGTTACGGCTCTGAATTCTCGGAACAATTGCGGCTGCGTGCTCACCACAATTTACACCCTGATCAAACGTCACACCCAAGATTTTGGGGTGTAGGACAGTCGCCAGTAGCGTAGTGCTCTCGACGTGGATGTTCAAAATGGTCGACATTTGGGGCGTTGTAAATAAGGTCGCGGAAGATTTAGTCGGTGATAATGCCAGGTTTCGTGAGGCGAAAAAACTTGAGAGATCAGGGAGGTAGCCGTTTATTTTATTGCATAGCGCATCGATCTTTGGGCCTGGGCCTGTGGCCATTATTGTGCAGTCATCGGCGTAGGAAACGATTGTGACTCCTTCCGGTGGTGAAGGTAGCTTAGATATGTAGAAATTAAACAAAAGTGGGGATAGGACACCACCCTGTGGCACCCCTTGTTTAATTCTCCTTGGTTTTGATGCTTCGTTTCTAAATTGCACCGATGCCTGCCGACCACCCAGATAATTTGCGGTCCACCTTTTAAGACATGGGGGAAGGGCAGACCCTTCCAGGTCCTGCAGCAACGAGCCATGGTTGACCGTATCGAAAGCTTTTGATAGGTCTAGCGCTACGAGTACTGTTCTATGGTGGGGGTATTGATTTAAACCGCAATTTATCTGGGTGCTAATGGCATTTAGCGCGGTGGTAGTGCTATGGAGTTTTCTGAAGCCATGCTGATGAGGGGCTAGCTGCAAATTTGCTTGGAAATAAGGGAGGAAAATGGCTTCAAGCGTCTTTGCCACTGGCGATAGGAGAGATATCGGACGATACGACTCACCTATGTTAGCTGGTTTCCCAGGCTTTAGTAGCGGGACCACCTTGGCCATTTTCCATTTCTCAGGTATGACAAAGGTGGAAAGAGACAGATTGAAGACATGCGCTAAATATTTGAAACCCTCTTTCCCTAGGCTTTTAAGCATCGGCATGGCTATGCCGTCTGGGCCCACTGCTTTGGATGGTTTAGCACGACCAATGGCGTCCTCAACCTCTTTAGCGGTGATGGTGATTGGTGACGCGCTGAATTTGTGTTTATGTGCGTGTCTATTGGCTCTCCGTCTATCTTTGTCGGCAGAAAGCGCTCGCGCATTTTTTCGGTCCGACAGCACTTTGTCGCCAAAGGCGATGGAAGCTTTGTCTTTGTGCTTAGTCGGATTCGATAGGAACTTTACGGTGGACCAAAGTTTACCCACACCGGTAGAGAGGTTACAACCTCTTAGGTGCTCCTCCCATTTCGCCCGCTTGTGTTCATCCACAAGCAATCTGATGCGTTGGTTTATATCCCTTATTTGGGGGGTCGCCTGGATCAAGCTGTCTTATAAGGTCACGTTCTCTCGCTAAGTTTGCGGCCTCCGCCGGGAAGTGGGGCCGGATTTCGGGAATTCTCCCGGCGGGAATGAAATGTGCCGAGGCGGATTTAATGACCTTACGGAAGGCACGCTCCCCTTGGCGGGCATCAGTCGGAATAGGGAGGGCAGCAAAGCGGCTGTCTGTAAAGGATTTATATTCTTCCCACTTTCCTTTTTTGAAGTTTATGAAAGTGCGTTTTTCAGTGACGATGAAGTCGGCGGTACGCTCAAGCGAAATAAGTATGGGCAGGTGGTCGGATGCCAATGTTACCATCGGCTGCCAGTTGACGCAGTTTACGAGTTCTGCGCTCACGATAGAGATATCTGGCGAGCTGTGACAGCTTCCTACCATACGTGTGGGGCGTCTCCGTTTATTGTGCAGAACGTCGTTTCTTCTATTTGATCCGCCAACATCTCACCCCTACTGTCCGCCCGCAAGTTTGAATGCCATAGATCATGATGGGCATTGAAATCACCTAGGATAATGCGATTGTTGCCAGTGAGTAAGGCCCTGATATTAGGGCGGTATCCACTGGGGCAACAGGTGGCAGGAGGGATGTAGATGTTGATGATTTCTAGGTTTGCATCGCC
Organism: Eurosta solidaginis; assembly: GCA_029619165.1. Classification (NCBI taxonomy): domain Eukaryota; kingdom Metazoa; phylum Arthropoda; class Insecta; order Diptera; family Tephritidae; genus Eurosta; species Eurosta solidaginis. The sequence continues at coordinate 11,489 of JARSSU010023704.1, forward strand.
TGACCGGACAGATAGGCCTTGACGTTCGAAGACATTGTCCCTGCGGTCGATGCCAGGATCAAATAGGCGTAGACTACGGAACGCCCTTGGGCGTGAACAGCAAGGAGCCACAAAAGATTTATAAAAGTTACGTGGACGTCGGGTTTTGGGATCAAGCCCACAAAAACCTGACCGATGCAACCATCCCTTGCACGAGACACACTGAACAGAGTATGACCGTCCTAAAAAGATTCTTTTCCGGCAGATGCAGCAAAACCATTTCTCAGGACCGGGGTCAGGAGACGGACCAGGATTGGGTTCGATGCCTTCCCGGAGTAAGAGAATATGGAGCAGTCCTGCGGCAAGGAGCTGCTGGGAGGATGACAATTTGTGGGAGGGACGAAACAAATTAGATGGGGTCACACTGAAATGACAGTCCTTGGTCGGGAAAAACCCCGAGTCGCTCCGGTACATAGAACCGACTGCCTTGGGAAGCGTCAAAAGATGCGTCTCGACCTCCGCTTTCAGAATCCGAAGGCGGAAATCAAAAAATTTATTTGTCGAAAGTTATTCACAAAAAACGTAAAATGACCCCGAGAGGGGTGTGCGTACAACAAATCTGACAAAAAAACAACAACTACATGAAAATTAGAACCGAGTTTTTGATATCTTTTGACAGAAATAAAAATTTTAAGGTAATAGTCTAGTTGAGGGGTCGACTGCTAATACGCTACCAAAAATATCGAGAGAGATGTCAAAAGACGCGTATTAATCTCCAAAACAATAATCCGAAGGCGGAAAATAAAAATTTTATACCTGTTCGGAGATAATTGCAGTTGAAGTTGGCGATTTTCATGTGGTTGTTGTTGTGTTTGTACCCACCAAAAAAATTGTGCATCACCGGGGCGGTAGCCATGGTTATACCACACACCCGAACTTGGCATGGCGTAGCCCAGGGTTATTTTTTATAAGCGCGGCCGAAGGCCGCCAACTCAGAAAGGTGTTCTGCGCAAAAATACTATGGATCCCACCCCCGGTTTCGGAGGTACCCACGGGTATTTTTCCGGTTTTTCGTTAATATCTTTTGAATGAGTTAAAATTTTTCCGACTTCGGATTATTAATACTGATGTCAAGACGCGTCGTTTGACACCTCTCTCGATATTTTTGCAGGCGTATTAGCAGTCGACCCCTCAACTAGACTATTACCCCAATTTTAATTTTCGCTTCGGAATTCTAAAAACGGAGGTCGAGACGCGTGTTTCGATACCACGGGAAAATTTTAGAATAGCACCCCCCGAGTTCGGGGTTAAACTTGGTATCAAATGAAAGAGGGAGTTCTCCCGATCACAAATATATATACCTTAATTAAAGTGCGCAGACTTATAGTTTACGAGTTATTTGATGTTAAAGTTTGCAAATTTAGCAAATTTCTATAGCACTTTCACTTACAATTTACACATCTTTCAAAACCTTTATGCTCATAATTATCTATATAAATTGGCAATGATACACTTAAATTTCATTTTAGTATATTTCACATATAATTCTTGCATTGTTTTTACTTAATATAAAAGTCTTTATTAAATCAATAGCGCTTTTGTAGCAACATTCACATTTATGTATATATATATTTTATTGATGACATTACAAATCTATGCTGCCACATCAAAAAAACGGAACAAGTGCAGAATCGAAAAATAACTTATAAAAATATCTTTCATCTGATGTATATATATCTTTAACTTTTCTAGTCTTTATTTACCAAAAATTTGAAAAAGCTCTTTTTTGCATTCGTGAACGAGCTGATATTACCTTATAACTCTTATGTTTATTGTTATGTTAGCCGATCCTACACCGGCTGCGCCATGCACAGTAATTCTGCGTAGAACACCTTTCCGCGTAGGCGGCCTTCGGCCGCGCTTATTGAAAATAACCCTGGGCTACGCCAGGCCAAGTCCGGGTGTGTGGTATAATCGTGGCTACCGCCACGGTGATGTCCTTCCGCATATTACCTTATAACTCTTATGTTTATTGTTATGTTAGCCGATCCAACACCGGCTGCGCCATGCACAGTAATTCTGCGTAGAACACCTTTCCGCGTAGGCGGCCTTCGGCCGCGCTTATTTAAAATAACCCTGGGCTACGCCATGCCAAGTCCGGGTGTGTGGTATAACCGTGGCTACCGCCACGGTGATGTCCTTCCGCATATTACCTTATAACTCTTATGTTTATTGTTATGTTAGTCGATCCAACGCCGGCTGCGCCATGCACAGTAAATCTGCGTAGAACACCTTTCCGCGTAGGCGGCCTTCGGCGTGCTTATTTAAAATAACCCTGGGCTACGCCATGCCAAGTCCGAGTGTGTGGTATAACCGTGGCTACCGCTATCCAAATGATCCCACTATCCAGAAATGATGTCGAAAGCGTCCCCAAATGATCCCGTATTAGTCGAGAAAAAGTCCCGAAATGACCCTGACGGGATCCCGGACGGATCCCGAAAACCATCCAGAAATGAGGCCGGCAGAGCCCCCAAATGATCCCGAAAAGGTCCCCAAATGGCCCCGACATACTCCAGAAAAAGTTCCGAAATGGCTCCGAGGGTATCCACGACGGATCGCGAAAACCATACAG
>JARSSU010023705.1:0-12045 GCA_029619165.1 Eurosta solidaginis
GCGGTTGCATCACGAAAATGATTACATTTTTCATCTATGACGGTATGGCGGAACTATAAAAGGTGGCAGCGTGGACAGCTGATTATCATGATGAAATAATTACCATTTGCCGTCTTTCAGTGAGTTTTACAGCTCCGGCTCACGCTCAATTCTCACGGGAATTCTCTGGATCATTGAGAGACTTGAGAAGCAGATGTGAAATTTTCGCAAACGTGAAATGTGATAGGCAGATGGATTTATCCATTGTAAATTTTACCAAGTAGCGCAACTAACAGCTGATAGGTGAAAATTCGCACATTCACACGCACAGTTCTCGACTCAGTTTCAAAAAAAAACTTTAGATTATTTAATTCAAATTTTAAAGTGAGATAGACCTTACAAATTTATGTATACAGAATATATATGGCGTTTTTGTTGTTATTAAAACAATAGTTTTATTTATATTAAAGCTTTTATAATAAATTTGAAAATTCTCCGAACACCATTCCTTCAGTATATGACATTCGACTGCCTAGGCCACTGCCTTCCACTCTATTCGCAACATAACCTCTACTTAAGCTGCCAAACTATATAGTAAACAATGGATTTATCTGGCTCAAATCGTTGTTGTTGCATTTACATGCAAAATTATTTATCTGGCTCAGGATTTTACCACAGGATGATAGTGTGGAGACACACATAGCACACAGCATCTGGCAACACCATTCTATGTGGCAGTTCTTCTTCGTTTTCTGCTTCCTCTTGTCATTCGGTGGCGGTGCAAGTTCGAATTGCAACCGTAGACAGATCCATTGAATCGCTACCAACGGAACTAAACTGACGCCTCTACAACATTAATAAGATTTCAATATTTAATAATTTCACTTTGTAACTTAATATACAATTTATCCGCATAATAAATATACGTTCATTTGATACAAAAGTAAATAGGCTAAGTGGTTAACAACCACAATTGGTGACCCCGATATATTTGTACAAGCGGCACTACATCGCAAAAGGCAAAGCCATGGCAGAAGCAGGAGATTCTGCAACTAACGTCGGTGATAGCACTGAACCGGTGAATGCAAACCAACAAGATGAATTTTTCGAAGCAACGGGTGTTCAAAACTTTGCACCACTGGGTGCACACATCGATAAATACGAACGACTGGAACTTCCACCTTTTTGGAACCAAAAAGTCGAGCTATGGTTTATTACGGTGGAGGCTCACTTCCAGCTGAGGAGGATTACATCTGACGAACGAAGTATACGCTGTTATCGCCCGTCTCGATCAAGACGCACTATTGTCATCGAGGGTATTATACAGACCCTCCCAACAACTGATAAGTATTTAACACTCAAAGAAATTCTGATAAGCAATTACGGTATCACAGGAACGCGACGGTCAAAATGTTATTGTCTGGGTTGGAACTAGGTGATCGACGTCTTCCGAACTCCTGACCGAAATACATAGATAGGCGGAAACAACTCAACTCCAGTTTTCGTACGCACTATTTGGCTTGAACGACTTCCACACAAGTACAGCTTGCGCTTGTGGAATACACGAGACAGACAACGCCAAATTAGCTCAACTAGCAAACCAAATGATGGAAGTACAACGCGACGTGCTAGTCGATGTGTTATGCCTATTCCCAAGCTGCTGCTTCAAACAATGGCAATTACGGAACAAATCTGACAGCTGACTGAAGACAAGTTAAAGACCTGACAACAAAGGTTACTACAAGTAGTACACAGAGGATGTTTTCTGACGTCGGACAAAAACCTAAACAATACACTACAGTACATGGCCATGTCTCAGAACCAAAACAGGCATACAGCATTTGTGCTTCTATCATCGTAGTTGTGGTGAGTGCGTCGCAACAGGGGCACGCAACCATGTACATAGGAAAAGGAACAGGGTAAACTGCAAGCAGTCCACCAGTAGATTCGGGCGGTGACGTCTGGGCGGTAAAAATCTACCCCAGCCGTTATTATATACGAGCCGCAACTCGAACGAAGTAGCTCGTACGATATGGGCGCAGGATATTTCATGTACTCCACCCACTATCACAAAGACCTAACCTTCTACACACAAAGCACTTCGACTTAAAGCTGCGAACGGCACCACAAATCGAAACGTTGGCAGGAAAAACCATTTGCTCGACTTTGTGCTTTCAACATCGATCACGTGTGAGTCATTGTTGTGTCATGGCCAATGTACTCATTCAACCCAATCGTATCCGGCGCCGATTGATCCATGTAATATGGGCTAATGGCTGGATCTGAAGCGCGCGTGTATTATCGATAAGCTCCGCGTTACCACGTAGCCACTAGGATCGTTCGCGACAGCACCTATCACAACATTACGGCGCTCAGCGGTACAAGCATCCATCACAAGCTCCTGAACATGTAAGGTAACCGTACAGAACTCACTGCAACTCAAAACCTATTCAGTCAATACACTACTATATCAAGACACCGGCCTCCATGCGTACAACGCGTACGGCAATTATGCTGAAAGACTTAAAGTTGATAAAGACCGATTGCACGCGTACTGGTCGACTCGTGGGCATACCAGACCGTCGTAAACAGCCATGGGCCAGCCCTTTACACATGGGCTAGGAAGAAATCAGGGGATTGGAGACCTGCGGGGAGCTACGCAGACTGAATGAGCGACGGTTCCGCATCGGTATCGATTTCATACTCCTTGAGTACTCATCAATTTAGCCAAAGTGAAAAATTTTTTTTCCACAATTGCGCACCACAAGCGCGCGCATTGCACCATATTCCGGTAGCAGAGGAGGATATCCCAATAACAGCCATAATCACCCCGTTTGACTTACGAGTTCGTAGCATGCCGTTCGGACTCCGCAACGCAGCCCAAACATTCCAACGCTTCATTAATGAGGCACTAGCAGGTCTCGACTTCGTATATGCATATATATAGCCGATTCTGCTAGTGGCATCAACAGAGAGAGCAGCAACACGAAAGACATCCTTCGAGCAGTATTACACCGGTTGAGCAAATACGGCCTATGTGTAACGCTCGACAACTGCGTATAGTGGGTGCAGCCACGGTGTAATGTTTTGGGGATAGCGTTGATCAGCGTGCCGCCGTCACAACACACTAACGGATACAGAGTTAAGAGACCTGCTTAATTTCTCTCGAAGCCAAATACCGTTTTGGAGTGTACGAAGATTTTAGATTGGAGCTGGGAATATTTTATAGGACGCACACATGAAAATATGCCGCAGGCGATCAAGCTCCACTCACAACGAATTTTTAAAAGATGTCAAAGAAGAACGATCGAAGGTCAGTGCCATGGACAGCAGAAGCAGATAGTCTGCTTTCGTTCCATAAAGAACCATTCTCGCGAAGGCCACTTACTTGGACACCCATGTCCATCAGCCGAAATTCGGATCACATGTGATGCCTCACCAGCACAGCTTTGCTCGGAGCAGTACTCTAGCACAAACACAGCAACAAGCACTTGGCAACCTTAGGATTCTTTTCAAAGAGAAACTGTCACCGACACCAAAAATGAATTACAGTAAGTACACGCCAGGAATGTGACTGCGGTATACACGAGGCAGTAAAGAATTTTCGCATTGGGTAGAAGGTCGCGAATTTGATTGTCAGGACGACCACTCAAGCCGCCTATTTACGCCTTTTTAAACAAGCATCTGACAATCATGCGCCTCGACAAATCAGGCAGCCTCAGTTTTATCAGTCAATTCACCACCAATTTCAATACATTCCGGTATAGCACTAATGTAGCGGATACGCGTTCGTCACGGATTGACCACTATGCACCTGCCATTGGCATTGACCATGACGAACATGTCTCGAGCCAAACAAACAGATGTATTAAAGAGATAAGAAACGCTCGATTACCACAGTACAAAGCAATGGTCGGCCACGATGTGCCTATCTATACGCATCCCCAGTTATGGTAGGCCAAGCCTAAAGGCTACTCACTGGAAGAAGTACAGGCCTGCAAATACCGCCCGCAGAACCGCTACGGGCTGTCGGTCTTACGTCCTCCAGAACACATCTACATAATGAGGCGAGAATACTCCCTACATTATGGGGAGGATAAGAAATGAAATGATAACGAACAGTGTTCGTGGTGAATACCAAGGAAACCTGGCACATCCCAGAGCGACATTGACTCTGATAATGAGGCTACAACGCCAGGGCTTAAGAGGTCATCTAGCTGTAAGCATTATGAGGAAATAACACCGGTACCTGAGGACACAGCCATATAATAGCTGCAAAAGAGCACAAACAGAGTCCTCAGTGAACATCACAAAGAGGCGACTCTATGCCAGGATTGCCCGGTGAATCCAGTACTTAAAGAAAATAACATATACCAAAACTATGCAGATATGAAGAAGCGACCACTGTCTAACATCATACAACATGAAAAACGCACACTCTGCTAGGGAAACGCGCAGTGTCACGCTAGCTCAACTTCGATCTGGAGACTGTAACAGGTTAAACTCTAACATATCCAGAATCAACCCCGCACACACATTGCATAATGGTCCCCACATGACACAACTCCATCTCTTTAATTGTAATGTGGAAACCAACGCCTCTAATAAAACCCTTGATTATGTCTACCCACCTGTCCAGAAACAGTCATAGATTTCCTTGGACTCCCGTTAGGGGATGTGATGGCGTATGTTTGTGTGATCGGTCGCAGACTATTAGGTGTTGAGGGCGAACATTGACTACAACAAAACAACAACAACTGTTACTGAACCTTTTCGAAAATGAGGCCTACACACATGAATACCCGTACATTGAAGTGAAACAATGTGATACACATACCTTAATGTGTACATAAGCCATGTCTTCAGGAGGACCAAACTCTTTCACGCATATGGTGTTTTCTTTCTGTATGGAAGCAACCACAACGAGCTAGTAACTACAAAGCGCTTGAACGTAGCTTTTGACATGCGATAAACTTTCCGGAACTTGCTATCATCCTGAGACAAACTCCTTTGCACATACAACACAGTCTACATTAACCTTGTTTCTGAATATATATGATGTGCCCAATATGTTCTCTTGCTTTCTTTCCCTTTGTCTGCGACGAAGAGGAAATTAGCAATACCAATCTTCGTCGCTGGACATCGTTTTATGTGACCGATACAACCAAAATAGTTGTTATGAAACCGTTTGAATTGAAAATTCTTTTCTTTCTCTTATGCGCGGTGGTGAAATACTTTTGGTTTTACGTTTGCATACAAAATCAACTTTGTAAGTAACGGCAATTATACAGCATAAATAAATGTTTGTAGCGACGCTTGTAAGTAGCTACGTATGCAGATCATTGAAGTGTAGAGGAATGTGAGCTACATAAACATATCTTGTACGCGTCTATGACGCGTAGTAGGTCCTCGTGTGCATCCTTGCCAAGTATTTTTGCAATATAAAAGCTTTATGACCACCACATACCACTAGAGTAAGTATTTACATTTCACAAAAATAATAAATTTTGGGGACTATTTTGAATAAGTGCACGATTTCAAAACGTTTGTTGATTTTGTAGGGGTAGCGACGTGGGTTCCACTAAAAATCACAAAATTATCATCGACAGCTCTAGGAACACTCTTAGTTTGAAATATAAGCTTGTAATTTCCATAAATTTAGTAACAATTCAACTTAAGTCCGTGCACTTAAATATTCGGGTCGGACGTCGATAGCAGATCAAAAGACGCGCATTTGCGTCAAGATCAGAATCCGAAAGCAGAAACTCTATTTTGTATCTCGGTTAAAAGTTATTCGCGGAACAAACACGTCGGTACTATGTCGCTTTTTTCGTGTTGCAATTAAGCAAACGAAAACAAATGAACGGTGGTGAATAGTGTTGCCAGCTCCGCAATCAATATCTGTTTTATCTTGGCGTAGAACATTATAAGGTAGGTGGCACGCGACATAAATGCAAACCAACATACAATATCAATGTATTTTGTTTGTAATTCTCTGAATAATTTGAAATTAATGTATTTAATTGGAACAAGTGCAGAATACATACATTTGTCATAAAATATCGGACTTTATAGAGAGTTTTATGCTGATTTCCAACGGTAATTCTGCGTAGACACCTTCTCTGCATAGGCGGCTTCGGCCGCGTTATAAAAAATAAACCCTGGGCTACGCCATGCCAAGTCCGGGTGTGTGGTATAACCGTGGCTACCGCCATGGGTGATGTCCTTCTGCGGTAGTACACCCTTCTGCGCAGCACCCCAAATATATTAGACTACAAATTATTAAAGTATTTTACAAAAACAAAATACATTGATAGTGTATGTTCGTTTGCATTTATGTCGACGTGCCACCACCTTATAATGTTCTACCAAGACAAAAAGATATTGTTGCGGAGCTGGCAACACTATTCACCACCTTCATTTGTTTAATTGAGACAACGAAAAAAGCGACAATAGTACCGACGTATAACTTTAACGAGATACAAAATATAGTTTCTGCTTTCGGATTCTAAATCTTGACGCAAATACGCGTCTTTTGATACGCTATTCACATGTGCGACCCGAATTTTAAGTGCACGACTTAAGTTGAAATTTTACTAAATTTGGAAATTAAAAAGCTTATATTTCATAAACTAAGAGTTTCCTAGAGCTGCGATGATAATTTTGTGATTTTTAGGACCCCTTTACCCCTATAAATCAACAAAAGTTTGAAAATCGTGGCACCTTATATAAATCCACCCTGAAATTGTTAAAATAAAGTTCAAAAATAAATGATAAAAACTTTAATATAAATAAAAAGATTCTTTTAATAACAACAAAAACGCCTTATATATTCTTTATATATATCAATTGGTAAGGAATATCTCACTTTAAAATAAAGCTAAATAATCTAAAGTTTTTTGAAACTGAGCCGAGAAATGGGCGTGTGAATGTGCGAATTTAACCGATCAGCTGTTAGTTGCGCTACTGGTAAAATTTACTATGGTTTAAAGCGGGAGTCATTGGTGCCGTATGTCGTATCGCTGTAGTCGTATCCCTAACGTAATCAGCTGTTTATCGTTATGATGGTAAACCAAAAACCAATTGGTTGGCTACGATACGGTTACGACACTTAGTGGCATCAATAATCGATGCATTGATTCCATAAGGTTGGTCAAATCAGCTGTTATAAGGTTACCGATACGGTTAACGATAAAGCACCAATGTCTGCAGCTTAATGTATGCTGTTTGTGTAAAATTTGTTTACAATTACTGTATATTTGTTTGATGTTTACTTTTTCGGTTCATGGCTTCTTGTACTTATGTTTAATATTGCTAAATTAGCTGACAAGCTACACCCAGGAGTGTAAGTTTATGAATAAGTTTTTATATGTTTTATGATTTTAATGCTTCAGTTTGTTTTTTTACAGTCTTGAGAATGACCTCAGATTGAGGTCCAAATATCGACGAAACATAGTTCAATATATATACATATATTTAAAATCTATCCTGGTTTGAATCTGAATGTATATGTATATGGCCTCGAGCTCGTTAAATATTTAAAACTAGTGAAAAAATATATTCCTATTGACTTACGTGGAATCTTTGTTGTTAATCAAAAGTGTTAACTAAAATTCGCTACGTTTTATTGATAGTCAAAAAGACTTGAAACGCCATAAGTCATAGATATGATTATAGCCTTTACCCGCGGCCTCGTCCGCAAAGAGAAAATATATGGGCTATTCAGGTTAGCGTACTTATCAATTTATCTGTTTAAAAATTAATTTTCTAACTTTTATTTTTGTAATAGCGTAAAAAAATAACAAAATAAGCTGATAACCTGAAAGGCACGCTTAAGTGAATAGTCCAATACTGTTGTAGCTACATTTAACGCTCCAAGGAAACTCAACGAATATTTTAACAGTGCATTTATTTCCTGGTCTAAGCGCAAAGTTTTAATATCTAAAATAGTTAGATATTCAATATTAAATGAGTTAATTGTGATCGTTTAATTCCCTCGAAAGTTCCTTTTAAAATGAAGTTTAAAGAAGCGACTTGGATTTGCTAGTAACGCTTCGTTCAACTTCTTGTTTTAACGAATAACATGTGATATTCTTTCAAAGGGATGCCATACTTAAAGTTTCAAACTACATAAGCTTAAAATCTTTAAATATTATGAAAAACGTTTACAATGTTTTCTAAAAATAAAATTGTAGTTTTTTCAGCGACATCCCGGCCCCCTTGAATCGACAGGATATCTGAAGATTCAGGAACTACGTCCAACACCGCTAACTTAGAAGCAGGTCTCCGCAAATTGCCTGTAGCTGTCTTCACAATTGCAGACCGAACTTGCCTATCTGGCGCTGTGAAAGTTTCGTATAAAGTGCCTCGATTCCATTCACCAGACCTCTCGTTGTCGTCGCAGATAATAACAACATCACCAACCTTCAATGGCTCTATTCGTTGACACCATTTCCTTCGTCGCGTTAACGTAGGAAGGTATTCCAATAACCCATCTTTTCGAAAAGGTCTGCTTAATTTGTTGTAGAATTTGCTATTGCTTACGAAAACAACCGTTCTCATTTTCAACCGGCGTTTGCACCTTATTTGCACCACCTAGTATGAAGTGATTGTGTCTCAAAGGTTCAGCATTCCATTCGTCTCTGATTTGATACATCAACTTCCGGCGCAGTACGATTTTGACATTAGTCCATCGATTTACAAAAACAAGGTATATGGAACTTTTATTTATGTTTGTAGGTATGTCATCATGCTGCTACCTTGTATGGTTTTGCCATGAAATATGTGGATCAATTTCGGTTTAATGGATGGCTCTGTTGATTTCGTTTTTTGTGGAAAATTTTTGACAGAATACCCTCTGTACTCGGTAGCAGTAGTAAATTAAAGTTATTTGTCTCAATTTCTTGCTGCTCCTTGTCTTGGATGGTCTGAATAAAGTCCTCTCCGTCTGCTATTAATTTAAAAAGTGGGAACTCTTCGTTTACCATTGGTAAAGAGAACTTGGGACCATGCCTTGGAAATTATATCATCCAAGTGGAATCTGATAGAACCCCATACAACTCTGACCAAAGAACTGTTCCTGGGAGTCGTACGTTTTTTTATTAAAGAAAATAGGTATTTCAAAGTCAATATAAAAGTATGAGCAGCGTGTAGGAATGCCGAGGGGGTCACCGCATCGCCGGTCATAGCAGACATAGTGATGGAGGAATTGTTAACAAAATTTGAAGAGGATGCGTCTCAAAAACCGCGTTTGCTAACAAAATACGTTGACGATCTGTTTGCCATTGTGAAAACTAATGCAGTGGAAAAACATGATAAATCTATTAAACAGCTACAATAGAACTATCAAGTTTACATTCAAATTGAAGAAGATGGATTACTACCATATCTAGATACGATGGTAGTAAGAAAGCATAATAAGTTATCCTTTGATTGGTACAAAAAACCCACTGCATCGGGCAGATTGATAAATTTTTATTCAAAGCACGACAAATGAACCATAGTCAATACAGCGAAAAACTTTATCGAGAGAGCTTTATCAATCAGCGATACGATATAACATGGCAAAAATATAGAAATCATTACGAAAATTCTAAAAGATAACGATTTTCCTTTAGCTCTAATAAGAGGCTATATTCACGACCATTTTACAAAAGCTAACACGAATCAAACCTTTAATGATAAACTAATAAAATATATAGACATCCACATTTGTTCCGGGCTAACAAATTGAATGAAATATTCCAAAATGTATGACCGTGAGAGATTTAAAATAGCATTTACTTATAATAATACCGTCCAAAAAATATTCAGTAATACAAAAGACAAAATAAACAAGAAAGGAAGGTTAAGTTCGGGTGTAACCGAACATTACATACTCAGTTGAGAGCTATGGTGACAAAATAAGGGAAAATCACCATGTACGAAAATGAACTAGGGTAACCCTGGAATGTGTTTGTATGACATGTGTATCAAATGGAAAGTATTAAAGTGTATTTTAAGAGGGAGTAGGCCATAGTTCTATGGGGTGGACGCCATTTAGGGATATCGCCATAAAGGTGGACCAGGGCTGACTCTAGAATTTATTTGTACGATATGGGTATCAAATGAAGGGTGTTAATGAGTATTTTAAAAGCGCGTGGGCTTAGTTCTATAGGTGAACGCTTTTTCGAGATATCGCCATAAAGGTGGACCAGGGGTGACTCTAGAATTTGTTTGTACGATATGGGTATCAAATAAATAATAGTTTAAAAAAAACTAAAAAACACGCTTTTATAGCAAACCGAACTACAAAATAGAAATAAATTTCAATAAAAAGAGTTTTTATAATAGTAGTAGAAGGTTAAACAATCGTTTATAGTTAATCACCTCAAAATAAAATTATAATAAAATTTAAGTTATTAACAGAATAATTTAATTCGCAGTAAAAAGCGTGGGGTGATTGATATTGAATGTTACAATCATTCTATTGGCAATTGCAGCAATGCAGAAGCTTGCGTGCAAAAAATTATCGTTGAATTTCTGGGAGTCCAATTTCACCAACTGATATTGATCACTGTGTAGTGAAAAGCATAACAAACAAAAATGACTCATCGCGAAATCGTGATATTATATGCGTGCAGTTCTCTTCTAATGAAATCAAGAAAGAGTAATGGCAGCTAGAAAAACCAAGCACGTAAGCTGACTTCGGGCCACTTCGACCATTCTACAAACAACAGAATATATATAAATCATGCTCTCACACGTTATACTCGAGCTCTGTTTACTGCTGCGTATAAGATAAAAAAAGAGAAAACGCTACAAATTCTTATGGATAGGGAAATCTAGTTTTCTGTTAAAAAAAAGCTGAAAATGAGAGGGTTTTCAACATCAGAACATTCGATGACTTAAAGTTAGTTGCTGATTAGCTACTTTGTAGCTCTTTATTTTATTTTTAAATCCTTACTCTTAAGAGTCGTATCTAATGTTCGATGACGTTCTGATAAATGATAACCCAATCATCGCTAATAAAAATATTCAGCATAGCTCGACCTCAGCAGGTAATAACGATTTATTATTTATCCATCAGAATATACGCAGCCTTAGGCAAAACTTTGACGTATTTGTTAGTTATCTAGATGCTTTGAGTGTCCAACCAGATGTAATTTTTCTAAGTGAAATCTGGATTTATTCGTACGGTTTAACATCATATATTAATGAACCAACACGAATAAACTCAGGTACTTGTATTGATCACGTTTTTTGTCGCTTTAAAGCTTCTCAGTGCAGAGACTGTTCTAGTTTTAATATGGACTTACAAGTGACCGATCACACGATGACCGGTTTACAGATAAAAAGAATTGCGTTAAGCAAACCAAATCTAAGGGTACTCGTAAATCCCTAACTAAAGTTAACTTTACCAAGTTGAACTTAAAGCTACGTTTTGAAAGTTGGGCTACCGTATACGCTGAAAATGATATATCGCTAGCTTATGACATTTCTTTTATGAGGTTTTCATAAAAAACGTTAAAGGCTCATATTAACAGTTGCACTATAATTTAAGCCTTTCAAAGAAAAATATTAGACTTAAACCTTGGATCACTCGGGATCTGTTAAATAAAATAAAGCTTTAAAAATAAATTAAGGAAAAGGTGTGCTAAGCGTCCCGGTAATGCAAGGCTTCGGTGCCGATACAATAAAATTAGTAAACAGACCAACAAGGAAATTAATTCGATACGCGATAACTTCGTAAAAAACTTGAATCAGTACTTGGCAACTCAAGAAAAGAATGAGGAGTGGTCAACACTATTCTAAATAAAAACTGCATTAAGGGTGATGAGCCAGTTGTATTGCGTACTGAAAATCAGCTAATTTCAGACACTGTAGAAGTAGCTGACAAATTTAACCAACACTTTACCACGATTGGTAATCTAAGTTCACGCAGCTGTGATTGTCAGTCTCCTCCCTCGTATAGTTGTGCTCAAAATAGCTTCTTTTTTAAAACCATTTCAAGCTTTGAAATTACTAAAATTATTAGCACACTGCAAAACTCGAGTTCGTGTGGTGAGGATGGTATTTCAAATATAC
>JARSSU010023708.1:0-27725 GCA_029619165.1 Eurosta solidaginis
AAGGCCATCGGATTAAAAGATGGACTGCAGACTGAGAGAGTTCTTGGGTTACATTGGTACTCTACAACGGACTGTTTTAAGTTTGGACTGAAGTTTAACAAAGTAAGCGAGGCGTAGTGAACGGAGTAGTGCCCTACAAAGAGGGAACTACTCAGTGTGGTTATGTCCATATTCGACCCACTGGGATTTCTAGGTAACTTCGTGATAGGAGCAAAGTTATTGATGCGAGAGTGTGGAGGCACGAAACACATGGGATGATCCACTCCCAGCAAACATAGCCGAATCATGGAAAGATGGCGAAAGCACTGCCAGAGGTAATGGAGTATTCCTGCCCTCGCTTCTATTTCCGAAATGGTGCGCCGAAATCTCTACAGTTACACGTATTCGTCGACGCTAGCGAAAATGCCTTGCTGCTGTCACATACTGGAGAGCAAGGAATGCCCGAGGTGAGATAGAGGTCACATTCATCTGCGCGAAATCAAAGTGCGCTCCACTAAAAACTTTGACCATACCGCGATTAGAGCTGCAGCACGCTGTTTTAGGAGCTCGTCTTCAACAAGCTGTGCGAGAAGCGCATTCTTGCCAAAATCGACAAATGTTTTCTTGGAGTGATTCGGGAACAGTGATCAAATGGATTCGAAAGCAAACATCGTAAATATAAGCCCTTCGTGCAGCATAGAATCGCCGAAATCTTAGCCGCCACTCACGAGTCCGATTGGCGCTGGATACCCACAGCACAAACGTGGCCGATGAAGCCACTCGAGCCAATCATAATATCGTGCTTAGTCCTAAGACTCGCTGGGTACACGGTCCATCATTTCTGCGCGAAGAGGAATATGCTTGGCCTACTGAAGATGGAATCTCTGCCGATGTTGTTCATGAAGAAGAATTGCGCCCACAGCATACATTTATCTCGTATGCAAAAATTTCATTGACTTCGATCGGTTCTCTTCATACAATAGGTTACTACGAACTACCGCCTGGGTTATGCTGTTCGTCGAGATATGCCGCCGAACCCAAATAAGAATCCGTATGGTCTACAGCTAACAATATCGAAGCAGCGAAGCTTCTCCTATGCCGCATCGTTCAGAATGAATGCTTTCCCGAGGAAATCCAACAGATCCAAGATGGAAAAGAAATATCAAATCAGAGCCCTTTGGTGCAGTTGTCGCCGTATCTGGATGAGAATGGTGTGCTACGTGTTCGTGGACGTATAGATTGCAGCCAGCTGGCTCCCGATATGTACTAGACGCCCTATAAGATTGCCGCCAAAATATGTGCACACGAAACTTATAACGAGCATTATCACATCCTCATGGACCATCAAAATACCGAAGCCACCATATGCGCTATTCGCCGAGAGTACTGGGTGCCGCGTCTAAGAATACTTCTACGAAACGTCATCGCTAACTGTAAGGTTTGCCGCCTACGGAAAGCCAGCACCAGTCCCGCCATTAATGGGGCCGTTGCCAGTGGATCGACTTACCCTACGTAAGCCGTTTACTTACACTGGTATGGATTACTTCGGGCCACTTAACGTAACAGTGAGGCGGAGTACAGAAAAGCGGTGGGTAGCACTTTTCACAAGCCTAACCACGCTGGCTGTGCATCTGGAGGTAGCTCACGATCTGAGCACTGACTCCGGCATCATCGTAATCAGAAATTTTATTAATCGTAGGGGCGTCCCTACAAGGTTGAGGTCAGACAATGGGAAAAACTTTGTTGGTGTGAACAACGAGGCCAAAGATTCACCGAGCGTGTCCAGGGCGAGCTTTCTCGACGAGATGTAGATTGGGTGTTCAGCTCACCGTATAACCCAGCTTAAGGTGGCGTTTGGGAGAGAATGGTGCAGTGTGTCAAGCGAGTCCTGCATCAAACGTTTAAAGAGGTTGCACCTCGTGAACATACACTACATAGCTTTCTTGTTGAGGTGGAAAACATCGTCAACTCCCGGCCACTAACGCACTTGCACATCTCTCCAGACCAAGAATAGCCATTGACGCCGAATGACTTGTTATTGGGGCCGAATAATACTGCGCATACGCCCAGCGTGGACAACGAATGGGCAGGTCCCGTGGCTCTACGACAACAGTGGCGAGTGGCTCGTCAACTCAGAGATCACTTCTGGAAAAGGTGGGCGCTAACACGTCGAACGAAGTGGTGCCAGTCTACGAAACCGTTGAAAGAAGGAGCGCTAGTGTTCATCTGCGATCCAAATGTGCCAAGAAGAGAGTGGTGTCGTGGCGTGGTGGAGCGAGTGTAACCTTCGAAGGACGGAGTTGTCCGCCAAGTTGATATACGAACGAACACTGGGGTGAAGAGGAGAGCTGTAGCCAAGTTGGCCGTTCTGGACGTTGAGTCTGGTGAATAGAGTGATTCACGGGGGCGGGGATGTTGCAGAACGCCCTGTGTTCAATAATTTTAGTAGTAAATTTTATGATCTGGTAACCTTGAAATGTAAACTCGCCGCTGTCTGCCAAGTCCCATTTTGTAATATGAAAACCGCCATTCGTTGGCAAGCAGTCGGATAAGGCACACAGCGGTAAGTAGAAAATTTGTCATTTTGTTTTGTAATGTGATTTTATTAACCTGTAACCTGATTTAAAAATAAGCCACCCACCCAACCTACCATCTAATAAACCAACATCAATTTTTCACAACTGGGTGCGTTAAATTCGCAAGCCTGGGCCAACGACATCAAATTTTATTCCGCTACAACGGATATTCATCATTTGAGTATCTTTCGTGTTGGCCATAAGGAGTCGTGCTAAACTATTACGTTCATATTGATGATGTTTCCGTTATATATAAATTGAAACACGTCTTTGTTTGAAACAAACTATTTGTATTCACGTCATATCCAACAGGATTTTCGCCTGTGCACGCTACTGTGGGCTTTCGAGAAATGTTTTTCGTCATTCCTGTATCAAGAACACCAAAACTGTCGTATTACACCTTATTTATGTAAAAACTTTGCTAAACCAATGGAGATCTAAATATAGTTACAAAAAAAATAAAATTGTAACTCATTGTTGTTGTTTTTCCCTAAACGGGACTAGTATATCCCCTGGCATATTTTAGTAAGTAATAACTTGGTAACATTAGTAATACATCATGAATTCTGCTGTCAGGAGTTTTTGGAGGATCTCCTGATCTAGTTTGTATAATATATTAGAAGGGCACATGTTTTAGTTCCGACTCTCAACGACAAATCAACAGCAGATGGCAATATAAATGCATTTTTAGGGATGGAAACACATTAAGAAGTATTATGGTCACTTCCAAGTGAGACTGTAAAACTTTTCACCGAACCCGAACCCCATTAAAGTGCACAAAGTTACGATAACTCAATTAAATAATGGATAACACCTCTCCCTTTTATGTCCAGTTTTTGGTGAAAGCTTCAACTTCAGTTGAAGTTGAGGTAAGTTTACTTTATACGCATTATTGAATTTTATTCGATGCCACACTCGCACTGGTCCTCTATATCCCTTTTGTATTGGCGTTAGGTGGCATTGATATGCTGAAAAAAACAGTTTCTGTAATGGCCTTCGTAGCAAGGTATACATTTTTCTGCTCCTATTTTTTCAAAGCGGTTTAAAAATTTTTCCTTCTTTTCACCGCTGAAAATACATCCCTACCGTGTCAGATAGCGTACATCTTCTGTATTTGTTTATTTACTTCACCTGGTGATTCCACCATGACAAGTGGCGAATGGTTGATAAAAACGTTCACAACAGTATACAGCATCGATCACCTCTCAATCGTTATTCGATTACTTAAATTATTTGCTCAATAGTGTTTTTCAACTATTTTTGTAAGCGACCGGTTGATCGCATTATTTACATTTTTTCGTAATTCTATACGACAGCATGACACTGCTAATACGCGTCCAAAAATATCGAGAGAGATATCAAACGACGCGTCTTGACATCAGTATCAATATTGCGAAGCCGGTAAATAAATATTTTAACTAGTTCAAAAGATATTAACGAAAAACCGAAAAAAGACCCGCGGGTACCTCCGAAACCTGGGGTGGTATCCATAGAATTTTTGCACAGAACACCTCTCTGCGTTGGCGGCCTTGCGCGCTATAAAAAATTACCCTGGGTGGGTCCAACACCGTAGACCAAAACTATATCCGCACAAACACTCATTTCACAATTTTTTTAACATTACAACAACCACATGAACATCGCCAACTTCAACTGCAAATATCTCCGGACAGAGATAAACTTTTTCTTTTCTGCCTTCGGATTATTGTTCTCGAGGTAAATACTCGTCTTTTGACACCTCTCTCGATATTTCTGACGCATATTAGCAGTGTCATGCTGTCGTATAGAAGTAACCATTTTTTACAATGTTTGCTTAATTGGCTGCTCAGATTTTATCTACTGACTAGATTTTAGATTTGAGACACAAATGGGCAATTCACGGCAGTTCAATTTAATAACCGCGAGAAAAGCAAACCTATCTTCCATTATCTGGCCATTCGCGACCGCTGTCAGCTATTATGTGACAGTTATGCGGCAGTTAAGGCTCCATTACTGATACTTAGCATAGACTTGACTTGGCTTGCGAACTGTCACTTACAGTTCTGTTAAATGAACATTGCATGTTACTGATTACTCAAAACTTGACTTGACTTAGAAGTCTGTTGAATTTTGATTTTCTATGTAAGTTCTAAGTGACGTTTACATTTTGAGATGCCATTTGTTTGTTTCCATTTCATTTTGACATTTTGTCATACAAATTGACATTTATTTAAAAATAAATTTCAACGCTGATTATGTTGCCAGATTTTATGCGCCAAGTGGAGTATAATCGTGGCTAAGTTGCCAAGTTTACGCCAAGTCAAGTCAAGTCTATGCTAAGTATCAGTAACGGGGGCTTAACGAACGTACATACCAAAAACGTGTCAGCTGACACGGCCTACCTTATGAGTGTACAATGTAAACGAAAACGGCAGCGATTTACCCTGCAAAAACGCTCCACGTCATTTGACTAGTCATTTGACCGTCATTGTGCGGTCACGCCCCTTATTAAATTTTGGTCACGTTTGTTCAGGCGTCGGTAACTTTTTTACACTTTTTTCCCATTTCGTACCTATTTATGTGATTGTGCATTCCGCTCCCACTTATAGGATGTGAGCATAGCACTGCTCTGCTCACACACGTCACAATGCGCGTCAAAAGGCGGTCAAATTTTCGGTTTTTTCCTCTACATTTTCGAGTCATTTGACAATCAATTTTACTGCGGTTTTACCGTTTATATAACCGCCATATAACTTGAATTTTACCTGCCGATTTACTTTACCTGTAGCAGCCACGAGAATAAAATATGAACCAAAAAAATTTAATTTTCAATATTTATTTTTAATTATAATAACCAAACATAACATATAATATAAACATTTATTTAAAACATATCATTAGATTTAGTCAATTTTTGCCAAATAAAGAATATATGAGGCGCCTAGATGCAAAACCAGATATTTAAAAATTTTAAAATAATATTTAAATTGCGACAATATTGCATCGCCTAGCAACATTCTAAAAACCCGTATTGAAAATTCATAACAATTTACAAAATTTCAGCTTTTTTGTGCTTTTCTAAGTTTTACATATCATGGATTCATCTGGTTTTGCATCTTGGAGCCTCATATATTCATGAAATTGCAACTTAAATTAATACATTTAATATAAAAAGGAAGTAAGTACTTTAATAATAACATAAAAATATATTAATTGCTTTGAGCTATATTGCTGCTGCAGCTAACTTTACATTTGGACAATTCAGAAGTGTGTTATATTCATGTATAATTTGAGTTGTTTACATGGTTTCGAATACAAAATTTGATTATTTGAATCAATTTAAGTCTACAACTTAAAGCTAAGTAGAAATTCAGATTAGATTTACTCTTGTTTTCAAATCAAGAATAATATTCAAAGGTGTCGTGGAATCGGATTGCTGTCGTAATTGAATTTGAAAGTAATAAAGTAAAATATGAATTAAAAAATGTAGGACTAGTAATTGAGTCAGACTTATTATTGTTCTAAATCTAATCATTCAAGCAATAATTCTGAAACCCTAGCAGGAGTATTGATTGGTTTCAAATCTAATTCCAACAGCAATCGTATCACGACATACCTTATTATATATGTACATGAAATTGTAACTTAAATTAATACAGTTGATAAAAAAGAAAAGTAAGAATTTTAATAATAAATAAACTCGCCTTATTGGTTTTTATTTTCCAATTGAAATCTTTTCCAAGCGAACAGAAAATAATTTTAAGCTTCAGAAAAAACTCCAATTATTTAAATAATCTACAACTTAAAGCTTAGTAGAAATTCAGATTAGGTTTACTCTTTTTTCAGATCAAGAATATTCAAAGGTGTCGTGGAATCCGATTGCTGTCGTAATTGATGAACTTAAAAATGTACGACTTGTAATTAAGTCAGACTTATTATTGTTCTAAATCTAATTATTCAAGCAATAATTCTGCAACCCTTAGCAGGAGTATTGATTGGTTTCAAATCTAATTCCGACAGCAATCGTATCACATCCCTTATTATATATGTACGTGATATTGCAACTTAAATTAATACTGTTGATATAAAGAAAAGTAAATACTTTAATAATAAATAAACTCTCTTAATTGGTTTTTGTTTTCCAATTGAAATCTTTTCCTGTGCAAGCACATCGCTAACCTGTGTTGGCAAAAGATATGATTATACTGTCTTCGATAGATAGTCGGACGAGCCGCTACTCGGCGAAGTAGAGATGACCGTTGTGTCGGTGGCAGCTGTTACAACAGCAGTTTCTAACTTTACACCATCCGTACAGTGTGATGAATGCTTCACTGCCTTTTCCAATTGCTTGGCGCCAGCAATTTTTGCTGTTTGTAAAGCTTTAGCTGTAATGCAAATATATAGATGGGTTAAAGTGGTTTTCGTATGTTATTCAACAACTCACCCTATACCATCATCACAGCCTCCTCATCGATTTTGAATATGTGTACTGTTTCAGTATTCAGACCCAGTTCGTTTGGTGCAATATTTTCGATTTGATGAATATGTATACTATCCGTTAGGCAGACAATTAGGTGCAATCGATTCATTCATATACTGTGGGTATTTGAGCCGTAGACGCAATGGCAGATATTTTGATTCTTTTTGAAGTGTAACATTTGTAAACAGTTGGGTTTCTCTGCTGTCACCATCACCACTAGAGAGCTATTGAAGAAACGCTCGACCAAGATAATATGTGAGATTTACACGCATAGATTTCTTCCACCTTTTCACAGTTATTGATGGAGAAAATGCGAAAGCCATATTTACCATCCAATACCGAAATAGAACTGTAGAGGAAGAAACATTTTATAAAATTTAATAAAATCAAAAAATGATAGTTGTGCTAAAATGGGGTAACGTATTGTATGTTAAAGTATAGCGAAGTCTCAGCGGCTTTGTCCTGGTGAAAATTGAGTTTGAATAGGTTTTATTCTTCATTCTTAGAAACATGTACGAAGGTACCTGGTAAGATATTAAAAATCCTCAACGCTTTTTTGCTATAACTTAAAAAAACTCATATTCAAACTTCTGCTTAACTTCTACATATCAATAGCTACCTTTACCACCAGGAGTCACTATTGCTTCTACGCCTATGCTATTGTTTCCTACATCGATGAGCTTTGTAATAAAATAAACAGCTATCTCCCCAATCTCTCCAGTTTTGTCGCCTCGCGAAACCTGATATTGTCACCAACCAAATCATCGGTGACCTTATTTAAAACATGACCGCGCCAAATGTCGACCATATGGCATTACCCTACCGACTGTCTTACACCCTAAAATTTTGGGTGTGACTTTCGATCAGGATCTACATCTTGGAGAGCATGCACTAGCAATTGTAACGAAAATCGTCGTTGGTGTGAGGGCTTAGCCGATCTCCATAGCGCCCGACTATGAGGAGGAGCTGTTTAGGACTGGCATCTACGCCGTTTCGCCTCATAGGAGGGCGGCGGGATGTCGGTGACCAAGAACTGCCAACCCCCTAATCCAGGGTGTTATGCGGACCGTGCCTATTGGACGATTTGTATTTGTATTTGTATTTATTAGGCAATTCATCCCAGCACAACAATTTGGCAAAAATTATTTTACAGTGCTAGTCGGTAAAAGGCATAAAATAAGAACAATTTAAACTTGAAACTTAAGCTAATGACTATGGCTAAGAAAAGGTTATAATAAATAATATATTTAATAAATAGTAAATAAATAAAATAAACGAATGACAGAGTACATTTGCTTAGAAGAAATCAGTATTTTAATTGTCTAGGTTATTATAGAAACTTGTTAATTCTTTATTGAAGAGTAGAGCATTGCTTATAAGCCCAAGTCTAGAAGGGAGCGAGTTCCAAAGACGTATGGAAGTAATGAAGAACTGGCGATCAGATATTAGCATACGATGTCTGAAGTGGGTAAGGAGAACAGATCTAGACGACTGGAGAAAATTTAGCCTCCGATACAAATAGTCAGGTTCCTTCATATATATTAATTTATGTAGCCTAGTGAGCGTTTTAAGTTTAATAAGGTTATCGAAAGAAATGTTTAGCAACCTGTAAGCATGATGAGAGACGTGGTCAATTCTTTTCAACCCATAGACGTATCTAGCAATGTTGTTATAAACAACATTAAGTTTCCTATTACATACATAGTCACAATTAGAGTAAACCTCACAACCATAAAGCAGCGTAGGTATTAAGTACGCTTTTGCTATTAGTAGACGAATATGTAACGGAGTAAAATATTGTGTAAGCCAGAGTGTACGAAGCATCCCATACACTTTTCCCACTGTGCGGAAGATGTGATCTTTCCATGTCAAGGTTTTGTTAAAAACTACACCTAGATTTTTTGCCGTGTCAACGTATTCTATAATAGTGTTGTCTAAAATTAAATTTTCCATTCCACTTTTATCTAGTGACCTTCTATGAATGACTATACATTTCGACTTCTTAGGGTTAAGACATAAGCCGTTCATTAGAAGCCCACGTACCAATTTGACATAAATCGTAATTTAAGTTATTAATACATGAACTGGTACGATCACTAGGACAGCACATATACAATTGTACGTCGTCAGCATAAATGTGAATATTACAATACTTGAGAACACCAGGCAAATCGTTTATATACAAAACAAATAACAGAGGGACCAAGGATTGAGCCTTGTGGGACTCCTCTTAAAACACTGACGAAGTCAGACTTTCTGCTACCAACACTTACTGCCTGAGTTCGGCTCGGCCAAATACGATCTGATTAGGGCTGTTGCACAGTTGGAGAAATTAAATAGGTTGTCCAGCTTCTTGCAGAGAACGGTGTGGTCGACCGAGTCAAACGCTTTTGAATGGTCGAGAAGAGTCATGAAAGCAGTAAAATTTTTGTCAACTTGTCTCGAATATCCTCTATCACCGATAGGAGCGCCGTTTTACAGCTACGATTTGACCTGAATCCAGACTGGGAATCTGTGAGAAGGTTATTATCCTGCACATAAGTATTTATCTGGCAGTGTAAAATTCGTTCGACGACCTTGGAAAGGAAAGGCAGAATAGCTATAGGTCTATACTCCTTGTTTTGCTTGGGGATTGGGATTACCTTAGCAACTTTCCAACATTTGGGAAATACACAGGACGTCAGCACAGATTAACCAAGTAGGGTAAGTGAGGAAGGATTTTAGGAAGAATTATCTTTAAAAATTTCGGACATATACCATCGAACCCCATAGCATTAGACTTTACTGAAAGAATGGCTTGAACGACATCACAATCATCGACACTAGCAAACTCAAGAGCACCAAAATCAACATTAGCGCGAATACAATAATTGTCAGCACATATATTGTGAGTTGAGATTGGCAGGTTTACAAAATTTATATTTATCTCGTTAATGTCTACATCAGGGAGGACAGAAATATCGCATTTGGATTTTCCGATACCAATATGTTTAATCGACTTCCAGGTTTCCTTCGAACTCAAAGCAGCACTAAACTTGTTATTATAAAATTTCTGCTTTGCTGACCTAATGGCTTTGTTTGCAGCTATCCTAGCTGCTTTGAAGCAGTTGTGAGCTTCCAGGGTTTTGTATCTTTTCCATCGTGAGTAAGCAAGGTTACGCTGGTGAATTAAGTGTTTTAGATTGGCACTAAACCAAGGGATATTATTGTGTGTAGCAGCCTTGAGTTTCACTGGCACATGGTTGTCGAAAAGCCTAATAATATGGTTCTGTAGGAATGATGCCTGATCATCGACCGATGTTAGCGTACGAATCAAGCCCCTTCGACCGACTCCACCGCTGCATTAAGGGAACTGTAATCTATGCTTCTAAAATCACGATACGTAAAGGAACATTGGATGTGTGACGTTTGAAAGTTGTAACTAAGAAATATCAGATCGTGTTTTGAAAAGCAAGATGCCGACAATTGATCGTAGTGGAGCAATTTCAGGGGATCATTCACAAAAAATAAATCCAGCAAAGAAGAATTTGAGTCAGTAAAGTGTGTAGGTGAAGTTAAATTGGTGGGAAAAAGTCCAAGAGACTCCATATTTAGCTTTAGAGTTGAGTCGACAAGAAGGTTGGAGTTGAAATCCCCAGCGATGATTATATTATCATAGCTTATAAGTAGAGGCTCGAGAAATTCAATAAAGCCAGAGAAGTCAATTCCACGATTAGGTCTGTATGCACAGCCGATAAGAAGCCTTTCATTATTTACAGAGAACACGTCTACGAACACATATTCGACAGAATCACTTGGACTAGCACTGCAGCAAAGTTTACAGGATAAACTACTTTTGACATATATAGCAACACCACCACCATGACCACGTCTATCAGCCCTGAAAAGTTGATATCCATTTAGTTGCACAAAATCATTTTTGTGACATGAAGA
Organism: Eurosta solidaginis; assembly: GCA_029619165.1. Lineage (NCBI taxonomy): Eukaryota > Metazoa > Arthropoda > Insecta > Diptera > Tephritidae > Eurosta > Eurosta solidaginis. The sequence goes on from JARSSU010023708.1 coordinate 10,948, forward strand.
AAACCAGGTTTCGGAAATACATATAACATCTATATCAGAACCCTCAGATATGAATCTCAATTCATCCAGCTTTTTATATAGGCTTTGCGCATTGAGATGGATGACTTTGAGCCCTTTAGTACGTTTGCTGAATACGCGCAACAGTGTATGTAAGCAGTCTTTGGAACTAGACAACAAGACGCTCTAGAAAATCCAAGCTATGTATTGCTTCAGGGCTGGCGTTGGCTGTTCGTCTGATATGTACCAGACCCTTCTTAGAAAAAACCGCTACTACCTTCCTTTTCTTCTTTAGACGGATCGCTGCCTTGAAGATCGCATAGTTTTGCCTGGACAGCGAAGCATTTACATAAATCGGAGTATTTGAATTTATGCCCACATGAACTAATTGCAGACCCTTGATGTTTGGATTGTTTTGGCGCCTAAAGGTGCCTATACTTTTTAGCAATTTGTTTCTGTCTGTCGGCGACTGAAATTTGATTATTACGGCCGGATCTGTCACGCTGTTGTCTAGTTTCCGTAGCCGAAAAATGCTCATTATAGGAATTGGTTGCAATCTAAGAGTGGAACAGAGGTGATGAAAGACACTTGTTAAGTTTTCTCCTTCCTTAAAGGGAATTCCGTGTACACGGACTTCACTTGCGGCAATATGGCTCTCTTGCTTTGACGCATTGTTTTTAAGTGTTTTTACTTCCTCTTCGAGATAACCAACGCGCTCGAACACGCTCTCCAGCTGAGTAACTCTTGCATTAAGCTCACTGACCTCTTTCTTCAGCACCACAAATTTGTCTTCTAGTTTTTTGCATACGAATTCAATGAGCCTTTTTTCCGAGTCCAAAATTTGCTTAGCAATCAGATCGCTGAACTTAGCAAATCGCTGATCCATGCTTTGCATTAAACTAGGAGAGAAGCCGCTGATCCGTTGCACCTTTTTGGCGCTATCAGCCTCGTTATTAAGGTCGTCACCACGACGCTTACCATTGACCAGGGGATAAATTCGGCTGTATTCGAACGGAGCCTTCCCGATACCGGACCACCTCGGGAAGTATTGATGGCCTTACCACAGTAAGGGGCGCTGCTGTGGCTGACGGTTCTTTCCCCGTATATAATACTGGACCGCTGAACCCGCCTTGTCGGGCTGGTGGTCGTACGACCAAGATGAACAACTCATTACCTAATTTTCATAAGGACGATGATAAGAAGAGGACTGAGCCGCAAGCCAAGGACGACAAATACGCATTAAGCGATGCGTCGGACTCGGGGAGCGAGAGTAGTGCTGATTCAATGAACTCCGTGTTGGAGAAGCACACAAATGAAAAAGGAGTAGAAGAGTGGAGAAGAGTACGGAGCAAAGAGCTCTCTCCAAGTACCGTGCAGTACTAAGAATTGTACAACGCTTGGGAGCAGTGGTAGACCCCAACAGAAGAGGAGATCGAGCGCTTGGCATGGGCTCATGAGGCGGTAGAAGTAGGTCGAAGGGAGTTCAAAAGGTTTGCTGCAAGAAACCCTCGGATCTGCAACCGGTATGAGGAGGAAGAAGCGTCGAATGGCAGAATGAAAAGGCAAGTCCCAGAGCCGCGACGCAGGGCAGTCCCATAGACAAGACAAGTAGGCCCAAAGCAGTAAGACAGATGGGCCCCAATAGCGAGGTAGCAACTACCTCGAAGGCTGCGAGTCAGAGGGAAGTTCCAACTATGGAAGTAGGAGATAAGCCAAATGGAGATAACGCTAAGACTCCGACTTTCTCGGAGGTGCTAAAGGGAGCTAAGACTCCGGCTTTCTCGGAGGTGCTAAAGGGAAATAACACTAAGACGCCGGCTTTTCCCGAGAAGATGAGTGATGTGGCAAAGCAGTCACTGACTGTGGTTGATCGTAGCAGTCCTTTCGAACAGATGACTAGTGAAAGGTGGAGATCTGTAGAAAAGGAGCTTATTAGCTTAATGCTTAAGATGATGCGGGAATAACCAAGTAAGCTCCTTCCAACCTTTGATTCGGGGGATGGTATAATGGTATAAAGATGATAGCGTGCGACATCGCGAGCTTGCGGTGGCTGGAGGAAGTGGTTCCAAACCTCCAAAGGCAGGGCACGAACGCGCGTTTTGAGATGGTGGATAAAGCGCAAATCCCCAAGGTACCAAAAGTTAAGGTATGGATACCATGCGTGATGAAGTCGGAGGATACACTGCGACTTTTGCAGAATCAGAATCCGAACATACCGACACAGGATTGGAAGGTACTTACTGTATACATCTTCCAAATAAACAAGCAGGCGGAGGATATATTGTACGCTTCCCAAGGCAGTCGGTTCTATGTACCGGAGCGACTCGGGATTTTTCCCGACCAAGGACTGTCATTTCAGTGTGACCCCTTCCAATTTGTTTCGTCCCTCCCACAAATTGTCATCCTCCCAGCAGCTCCTTGCAGCAGGACTGCTCCATATCCTCTTACTCCGGGAAGGCATCGAATCCAATCCGGGTCCGTCTCCTGACCCCGGTCCTGAGAAATGGTTTTGCTGCATCTGCCGGAAAAGAATCTTTTTAGGACGGTCATACTCTGTTCAGTGTGTCTCGTGCAAGGGATGGTTGCATCGGACAGGTTGTTCTGGGCTTGATCCCAAAACCGACGTCCACGTAACGTTTATAAATCTTTTGTGGCTCCTTGCTGTTCACGCCCAAGGGCGTCCCGTAGTCTACGCCTAAGCGCCCCCCACTACCTCCCAGCAGCCCCGCTGCTCAGCAAGCCACAACAAGTAGCCGCTGCTGCTCGCGCCCCACGGCGCCAACAACTCAAACAGCTGATACCACTCATAACTACTACCTTCGTAGTAGAGTTGGTAGCAATGCTGAGCATCAGCCCCTGCCCCCGTCTTCTTCCCCCCCTCTTTTCCGGCAGCAATCGTGCAGGTCAGGGAAACAGACTCTTAGTCCCTACCTCCGTTTGCACCGTCTGCCAGCACAGAATATATAGGTTTGGTACATCCGCCCAATGCAGCTCCTGCCTTGGGTGGTGCCACTTTCCTAGATGTTCTGGTCTCCGCGGCGGCAACCCCCCGACGGGTTTCATCGCGCCATGTTGCCAGGTCGCAAACCCAAATCATCCGGGTACCCCAATGCTTGCCCAAAGGACGCCCAGTCCCAAGGCTACAACAGCAACTGCGTCCTGGCCTTCCACAACCCAGGCGTAGTCACCCGTCACTTACCCCCAGAGTGGCGACGTCTCCCCTTATGCACTTCAGAATTCTGCAGTTAAACTGTAATGGACTAACTGGGAAGATTACGGAGATAGTCGATTTCATGAAGCGGCACAACATCCGCATAGCTGCGATTCAAGAGACTAAACTCACAGCAAGATCTGCATTGCAGACCTGCTCTGGGTATAATGTCCACAGGAAAGACCGCGAGAGCGAAAATGGAGGCGGTCTCGCGTTTATCATACACCACTCTGTGCAATATTATATATTTGATCCTGGCATCGACCGCAGGGACAATGTCTTAGAACGTCAAGGCCTATCTGTCCGGTCAGGCGATGCAAACCTAGAAATCATCAACATCTACATCCCTCCTGCCACCTGTTGCCCCAGTGGATACCGCCCTAATATCAGGGCCTTACTCACTGCAACAATCGCATTATCTTAGGCGATTTCAATGCCCATCATGATCTATGGCATTCAAACTTGCGGGCGGACAGTAGGGGTGAGATGTTGGCGGATCAAATAGAAGAAACGACGTTCTGCACAATAAACGGAGACGCCCCTCACACGTATGGTAGGAAGCTGTCACAGCTCGCCAGATATCTCAATCGTGAGCGCAGAACTCGTAAACTGCGTCAACTGGCAGCCGATGGTAACATTGGCATCCGACCACCTGCCCATACTTATTTCGCTTGAGCGTACCGCCGACTTCATCGTCACTGAAAAACGCACTTTCATAAACTTCAAAAAAGGAAAGTGGGAAGAATATAAATCCTTTACAGACAGCCGCTTTGCTGCCCTCCCTATCCCGACTGATGCCCGCCAAGGGGAGCGTGCCTTCCGTAAGGTCATTAAATCCGCCTCGGCACATTTCATTCCCGCCGGGAGAATTCCCGAAATCCGGCCCCACTTCCCGGCGGAGGCCGCAAACTTAGCGAGAGAACGTGACCTTATAAGACAGCTTGATCCAGGCGACCTCCAAATAAGGGATATAAACCAACGCATCAGATTGCTTGTGGATGAACACAAGCGGGCGAAATGGGAGGAGCACCTAAGAAGTTGTAACCTCTCTACCGGTGTGGGTAAACTTTGGTCCACCGTAAAGTCCCTATCGAATCCGACTAAGCACAAAGACAAAGTTTCCATCGCCTTTGGCGACAAAGTGCTTTTGGACGCGAAAAAATGCGCGAGCGCTTTCTGCCGACAATATATAATGCATCCTACGGTCGACAAAGATAGACGGAGAGCCAATAGACACGCACATAAACACAAATTCAGCGCGTCACCAATCACCATCACCGCTAAAGAGGTTGAGGACGCCATTTGGTCGTGCTAAACCATCCAAAGCAGTGGGCCCAGACGGCATAGCCATGCCGATGCTTAAAAGCCTAGGGAAAGAGGGTTTCAAATATTTAGCGCATGTCTTCAACCTGTCTCTTTCCACCTTTGTCATATCTGAGTAATGGAAAATGGCCAAGGTGGTCCCGCTACTAAAGCCTGGGAAACCAGCTAACATAGGTGAGTCGTATCGTCCGATATCTCTCCTATCGCCAGTGGCAAAGACGCTTGAAGCCATTTTGCTCCCTTATTTCCAAGCAAATTTGCAGCTAGCCCCTCATCAGCATGGCTTCAGAAAACTCCATAGTACTACCACCGCGCTAAATGCCATTAGCACCCAGATAAATTGCGGTTTAAATCAATATCCCCACCATAGAACAGTACTCGTAGCGCTAGACCTATCAAAAGCTTTTGATACGGTCAACCATGGCTCGTTACTGCAAGACCTGGAAGGGTCTACCCTTCCCCCATGTCTTAAAAGGTGGACCGCAAATTATCTGGGTGGTCGGCAGGCATCGGTGCAATTTTAGAAACGAAACATCAAAATCAAGGAGAATTAAACAAGGGGTGCCACAGGGTGGTGTCCTATCCCCACTTTTGTTTAATTTCTACATATCTAAGCTACCTTCACCACCGGAAGGAGTCACAATCGTTTCCTACGCCGATGACTGCACAATAATGGCCACAGGCCCAGGCCCAAAGATCGATGTGATATGCAATAAAATAAACGGCTACCTCCCTGATCTCTCCAGTTTGTTTCGCCTCGCGAAACCTGGCATTATCACCGACTTAATCTTCCGCGACTTTATTTACAACATGGAAGTCCCAAATGTCGACCATTTTGAACATCCACGTCGATGGCACTACGCTACCGACTGTCCTACACCCCAAAATCTTGCCCGGTGAATCCAGTACTTAACGAAAATTATCCAAAACTCGCGGAAGAGGAACGCATACTCCCCAGGGAAACGCGTGTCACCCTTGCTCAACTTCGTTCTGGATACTGTAACAGGTTAAACTCTTACCTATCCAGAATCAACCCCGACATACAAAATGTATGCCCCTATTGCAATGTGTCCCCACATGACACCAACCATCTCTTCAATTGTAATGTGGAACCAACGCCTCTAACACCCCTTTCCTTATGGTCCCACCCCTGTTGAAACGGCAAGTTTTCCTTGGACTCCCGTTAGAGGATATTGATGACAATTTGTGATCGGTCGGGGCTATTAGGTGGGGCGAGAATTGCTACAACAACAACAACAAGGATATATTGTACGCGCAGCTTGGAAAAATGTCCTTAGGTACAGGCAAAATTTATATGCGACTCAGGAAAAGAAGTCGCGGGTATTAAAGTCCTAACACGCTGGACGTGGGCGAAGTCGAAAAGGACCTCAAAAGCCTAAGGGAAAAAAGACAGGTGGAGGTAGCCCACGTCACCCCGAATGTGTTAGAAGGGGACCAACAGCCAGATGGTGCTGTGAGTCGCACAGAGGAACACCCGGCACAACAGGTACAAGAGGCTGAAGGGGGCTTCGAACACTCTAAACCAAAAGGGCTAGGGGAGGACGACGACGTCACGATGAAGGTGCTGGAGGGGGACAAGCAGCCCATTGGTGCTGCGAGTCCTACAGATAAACCTCCAACACAGTAAAGTGGCGTCGAGCGAACTCCTCCTCCTAACGCGCTGATCCAGGAGCCGTGGCTTCCATCGGGAGGAAAGGTTTCTGGACTTAGCGCGCGCGGATTTGGCGTTTACTATGCGCAAACGGAAGGACGGGTGCGAGCTGTAGTAATGGTAAGGAAACAGCTGCATTCATATATGCTGCCTAATTACACTACTGAGGACCTCGTAGTGGTGGTGAAATCGCCGGGCTCAGATGGTACATGTCCGGCCATGCTACAAGTTTCAAGTAGGGCGGTCGTGGGATGGCTTAAAATAATATTCGATGGGTGCATAAACTGAATCATGTACCGCACTCTTGGAGAACTGCTCGTGTAGCTTTCCTACCAAAGGCGGGGAAGATCGGTCACGTGTATCCCAAAGATTATAGACCCAATAGCTTAACATCATTTCTGCTCAAAACCTTTGAGAGGCTGATAGATGTGTACATAAAGTCCAACGTGGATGAAAAGCTGCTCTCCACAACACAACAGGCGTACACCAAAGGCAAGTCAGTAGACACCGCATTGCATAGGGTGGTAATAAGCATAGAAAAAGCCCTGGAATATAAGGAATATGCTCTAGAAGTCTTCTTAAGCATTGCCGGGGCTTTCTAAATGGGCGATTATTGATGGTCTTAATTACGTTAAAGTACATCCAGCCTTACCCAGATGGATCGACTGCATGTTAAACTGCAGTAAGATTACATCGCAATGGGGATTGTACGCGGCCACGAAATTAGTGGACAGGGGCACTCCGCAGGGAGGGGTGCTATCACCTCTGCTGTGGACGCTGGTCATTAACCAACTGCTTAGGGGATTCTACGAGGGACCAGAAAAACTTACGGTTTACGCAGATGACGTTGCATATGGTCTTGTTTACAAAGAGGTACAAGGTCCCTAATTGGACCAGGCCTAAGTTAGGAGGGGCGACCCTACGGGAGAAACCTTGCACAAAATATCTAGGAATGATCCTAGACAGTAAGCTGGAGGAGAATATTTAAGAAAATTTGTATAAATGGTATCAAGTTATTACCACCAATAAAAAATTCGGTTTGGATAAAATATTGTGACGAATATTAGCAACACTAAGGCATACTATCATCTCTAAGCCGACACTAAGCAGTCACTTTTATCTACATAAACAAATCAATCATGCGGAGAGATATGCACAAACACATGCATATATCTGAGATACGCACAAAAGTATGCAATCATCGGTCGAAGTATCACATATACTCGCGCATATGAGAAGCTATAAACGTGCATCTGTAGTTTGTAGCTGGTGAATTTATAGCTGATAAACAAGTAGTGAATTCTGGAAACGCCTAGAAGTATGTGAACGATGAAACCGAAGAATAGGGTGGAATCCATAGTATTCTTGCGCAGAACACCTTTCTGCATTTGCGGCCTTTGACCGCGCATATAAAAATATGGGTGGGTTCAACACCGGTTTGGAGACCAAACTATATCCGCGCAAAACACTTATGTTCACAATTTTTTTTGTGGGTACCACAAAATCATCAAAATGACAAACAACCACATGAAAAAATTTTAAAATTTTTTTAAACGTCATTTCGGCTCTCACCGGTTTACCTTGTAATATTTATACCATGCTTTAGGGACGCTTGAGGAAATACATATTCTGTAATTTTTGTTTTTATAAATTTAGCTTTATTGTGTTGGTTGCTTCGAGAGAAAGGAGAAAGATGAAGAAATTTCTTCGCACTTCTGGCAAGCAATATATTGAACGTGTGTTTATCTATTTCTATCATGAAAAAGCGAGACCACTATTCCCCAAAAATTAGTAAGTTTGACATGTTTTTGTTTGTTTAAATTAATTTTTTTAACATTTTTAACAATAAAAACGATGAAAATAACACGGGAAACTGATTTTGGGTCTCTGATGGTTTACTTTTTCAGAATAAAGTTGATTTTAGTTGTGTTTTTATGCACATAATTTTCAAACTAAAAACAAAATTTTCATTTGTCAGAAAAAATATAGAAAAGCGGCCGAATGTCAAAAAAACCTATCGAAATACAAACTGGCTCGTTTGTTTTTAATGAACAAGATTGTATTTTTCTTGTATTTCGTTGGTTTTTTTGAAATATAGTTTACACACTTACACCAGTACTGAAGCCGTATTAGGAGGGAGTGCGACAAAAAATTGAAGATAAAATACAAGAAAAATACACGAAAATAAAGCGAAAAAGAGTATTCAACACCATAACAGCTTGGTTAGACATTTTTGAAGCGTTTAAAAGGCTAAAAAGTGTTGGAAACTAGAATCACCTTTTTCTCTAGTCCGCGGTGGTGTAAAATTGCCTTTCATAATTTACAAAGGCACGAAGATGCAAGCAACGTTAATATCTATTTTGGTTTCGGGGACGGATATACCTGAAGAAATTTTAATTTTTTCTTTTTTTAAATAATTGTTCGCTTTTTGTAGCGACTTTCGAAAGTAGCTTCTTGTGCAGAATTTGAGGCGTAGAGAAATCGTAGCTACATGTCATATCTTATACACGTCTATGACGCGTAGCCTCGTGTGCACCTTGCCTAACTCGATTACATTGATTCCATAAGGTAGGTGTGATCAGCTGTTTTATCTGATTATGGCTTTATGGTTGGTTATAAGTCACCATTAATTCGCCCTTTAATTTTTTCCTTGTTGCGTTTCTCTGGCAATTGAGTATTTTCTAAAAATGTAAGTAAATAAAAGTTTGTTTATATAAATACTAGAAGGGCTTTGCCCCCTGCTCGCTACGCTGACCAACCCCCACTCTTTTTCGACTTCTTCACCTTCCTCACCCTTTACACTTACTCTTACTCAGATTATTACTTTTACTCTTGTTCTCACTCTTAATCTTACTCCTACTCTCCCTCTTACTCTTGCTTTTAATCTTATTCTCACTGTTAACTTTACTCTTACTCCTAGTTTTACTCATACTCTTATTCTCACCTTTACTCTTCGCCCTTACTCCCACGCCAACTCAGCCTTTTCCTTCTATATTTCCTATTTCTCATTTATTTTTCTTTCACTCTTACTCTAACTGGCACTCTTATTCTTACTGCAAGATATCTTTTCCTTGCTCTTACCTTTGCTCTTTCTCTTACCCTTCCACTTACCCTTAGCCTATTACTCTTAGCCTTAGTAGTACTCTTACACTTAGTCATATTCCCGGAAGAAAAAAATTTTTTTATATAATAGGAGGAAATGTAAATTTACATATATTTTCATTCTTAATAGTGGATAGCATAAAAATTCAATGCAAAAATTTATGTAGAAACATCCAGATATTGCGAAGGGCTCCACGAAGCACATCATATAAAATCGTTGACTCTGTGCTTCTATCTACACTCATACTAGAATCCTTGCTAACTGATAGGGGCCCTTCAGCCAAAAATCGCAACGTAGCTGCTAGTTGCAGCACTGGCAGAACTTTCGAGCATGTTAAGCTTCCTTCAATGGTGTCCGATACCATTCGGACAGCCTCTTTTTTATGCGATAGTATGCAATGTAACTGCAAATACACTATAAATATTTAGAAAATCACATGAAGAAATATTTTAATTACACTGTCTCTGGCATCTCAAATGAATGCTGAGATCTCACAAAATTTTCCTTTTGACCTGCAACTTTCTTCTTCCAATAACATAAATGATACATCTGCTGATGCCATTTTGATGTCAATACATTTGTTTATTTCGGTTTAGATGCACAAAACAATTATTGTATAAAATTTTGCCAAAAAAATTAACATGAAAATTACCGGTGCACCGATAACACTACAAAACAGCTGATTCGCACATCGGTTTTATTTACATTCGAAAAGAGCAAAACCAATACGGTTTTATGACACCAATTTAAATCAATATCGGTTTGTAATTCCGATAAAACGCAAAACTGACTTGGATTCCATGACAGCCCTGAATACTTCCATAAAGTTTTTAACTGAAACTACACAAACCATGACACAAATTGCCGTATATTGTCAATTGAAAGTTTCGTATACCTCATTGATTAAAAAGCTGTAAAACGTATACCGAGAACATGTTGCTTTACGTATGTAATAAATATTTCCTTTTTATATGACGCTGACATAGATCGATTCTAATACCGTAATCGAGCGAGAAAATTATACATATTGTATAATAAGTATTAAAGACGAAAGTGTATTGGTTAATGTTTCCAAGGTTGCTTTCCTACATTTTGAAATAAAAAATAAAAAAACCGCAAAAAGTATGACATTTCGGTAAAGACTATATACTAATTATCTCACTCCGATGAAAGGATCAAGTGAAGACCCATGTGGCATTCCTTGATGCTTCCAATTTTTTCGGCAGGCAACGAAACGAGAGAGAAACTGTCCACCTTTATTTGTCGGGAAAAATCGTGTAAATGGTTAAGCACGTAAGCAAGTACACTGTTACAAAGAATAAGCAAAATTTAAATAAACTTTGTTTGGTTCGATTTAATCGATTAAATCGATTTTTTTTAGAATCGAATCGAAAAAATTGATGCGAATCCAGCTCTGCTCGTTTTCCAATCATGGCGGAACGATACAAGGTGGCCAGCATGGGCTGATTATAAACTTTTTTTATTTGATTTGATACATCAACTTCTGGCGCAGTACGAGTTTGACATTTGTCCATCGAATTTGAAAAACCAAGTACCATGGTTCAACTATATACAGGTTTGCTCATCTGTAAAGCAACAAAATATGTCTGTTCAATTGTCAAAATCTGTGTATTGGTGTTTGGTGCGAATGGTATGGAATGGAAACATAAAACTTAGCAGTTTTTGTATGTGTAAGTAAAATGTTGCCATGTGTTGGTTTCATTTTGAGTTTGCCATCTCCTTTTGACAATCCCTTCGACCATGGCAATGACATAAATAAAATCAGCTGATGAGATGAGCCAACTGTAGCATAATTGAACCATGCCAGTACATAGAACTTTTTTATATGTTTGTAGGTATGTAACAATATTGCCTTCTTGTATCGTTCACACGCTGTCAACAACGCTAAAAGTAGCCATATTGAACATCCTGTCAAACAGTTGACAGATAAGATATCACACTTACCCTCAAAAAACGCGAGTACTCCATAAATTGTGTAAGGAATACGGAGTTAGGAGTATAGGAGTGTTCCAAAACTAATCTGTATTCATACAAAAAATGTGGCTCCAATTAACATTGCGATGTCCCTAGGAGAGGAGTAGGTGATCCCACTCTCGCTTTGTTTGGTTGTGAGTATTCCATAGAGTACATACGCGAGAGTACTTTCCAAAGTACTATCACTGTAGTACTCCATGGAGCACCCACAGAGGATCATATGCCAAAGTACTAAAGAGGAATTGTGTCGGAAAGAATTATCGGAGTGAATTTAATTTAAAATGAATGTAAATGAAGAGGGGCAATACAACTTTTATATTTTTTATTACGAATATTCGTATGTTATTTAGCATTTGCGCGAAAAAAGAAACTAATATTTCTCTTTACTATAGTATGTATACATAAAACATGCGCGCGTTGCATTTTATCAGAGTTGCCATAGTAAAATTTTTTTATCAGTTATTTGTATGCAATATTTACTTTTGTCAACTTGTTCAATCGTCATCGTGTCGTGATCGCGGTCGTTAAAAAACGAGCAATGATCGGCTGATGGTGGTCCACAAACGCAATGCAAAGGAGTATTGTCAGAGTACCCAACATGAGAAAATGGAACACGTAATCCAACAATTTTTGCAGGGTAGTTTGATTCAAACGATTTAAAGGGCTCCGGCGATTAACAACGAGATTGACTTCCACATGTAAATTAATAATTTTTTGTTTACTGATAGATGACATTTTACTGTCAAAATATCAATTAACAATTGCAATTCAATTTAGTGCTGTCATAAATTATGATACGTTACTGAATCGACCTCACAATACAAATGGTGCCAACGCGCGATCAGTAACGTAATATTTTTTCGTACGATTGCCGTTAAAAAAATCCTGAGGTTTTCTTGTGATCTGTATTCCGTGCTAATTAGTCAAGTCGACGTAGCACGGAAACGTGCCTCTGACGATATGTTTCATCTGCACCAGCTTAATTAAACATGGTTGGCTCGGAATTTTTTAACAAATATCGATATTTTTCCGCTTTTTACTACATCACTGGAAAAAACGACGGCGAAATGAAAGAGAAATGAATGCGCAACTGAAATTTAAATAGTTTGTGCAGAGCTTTTATGAAGGTTTACAATGACTTTTATATGTGTTGTGATAATTTTAAAATTGTGAATATAATGTAATACAGATAGGCCGAAAGAAAGTTATTAAATTAAAAGTACTGAAACTATGCATTGCCGTGATTATGATCAAGATCTACGTTGCTTGCACGCGTAAGGTACGAAAATGTTAATAGGGGGACTCATTGAAAGCATATAAACTTATAAGGTGTAAATTATATCCATTACACACGCTGTTATATGACGCACCTGGTAATATTCTTGATAAACTTAATTGTTTATCAGCTGTATTATTGGCAACAAAATTTTTTGATTGTTATACAAATTAAAAAATGCCAAGACTGAGTGAAAAATCAAAACTAAAACGTCTTTACTAAGATATACTAGTAAATGACTTGCTGATGTTGGAGATTTCTGATGAAAATGCCTGCTGTAATGTCTGCAAAGTTGCATTCCTTTGAGTTTACCGTGTTTACACAATGAAATCTGCGTGTAAATTTATACAAATTGTGTAAACGATTTTTCATACAAAATTTGACAGCTCGTTTACGCACTAGATAAATTTATACGTTTACACACTTTATGAGGCATTTATAAGGTTACATGAGTCCCCTAATATTTTGTATACACTTCGTGTTGTAACGTCGTCGCGTCAAGTTCGTTTCCCCACAACTCAACCGCGTGAGTTATCGTATAATTCCGCTACTCTACCAAATAAGGTCAATAGCTCGCCAGTTATATAAGTGCAGAGTCAGCAGCAGACGATATTGACCAATTCATTTTCAAAAAACACAAATAAACAAGAGTATTAATATCCGGTCTAAATTAAAGTTGCAAACTGGCAATTCTGGGAATTCTGCTATTCAACAAAATATTAAGTACACAGCTAGTTAATTCTACTTAGTAAGCAATAATATCAATCAGTTAGCAATAAGTATTAATATTATTATCAGCAAATTGTAAGTTTCATTATTGATGGTAATAAAGTGAAAGTTCAGTTTGATTCAGAGTTACACCCTAGTCAGTCGTGTTGATTTTCTAAGCGTATTCTGCTTTGGTTTATATATTCCTTTTTAAAAAGTCCCGCCGCGCGACATTAAGCCAACGAATCTGGCGCAGTCGAAAGTCCTTTTAAAATAAAAGGATCGGTTACGGAAAAACGTTCCCCTTTAAATATATAATACTAATTAACACCCGTATACAATCCTGCGATTCCGTAGTCAACTCAGGAGTTGGCCGGACCCTCTAGGATATAAAATAAATAAAAAACAAGTAAGAACGGGACTGCCGAAGACTCCATACCTTTCATGATGGGGCTGAACAATAATCTTATCCCGTTCGTAATCTCCGAATAATCGGATGTATAAGATAAGAAATATATAGTGAACAGATCTACATACCTTAACGATTTTTAAGATAATATTAAAATAAAAAACAGGTAGGTAATTTGTGTGAGGATGCAAAGTTTCAGGGTTTTTGTGGTCTGCGTGTAAAAACTATGACTACGAATCACGTATTTCAACAATATATGACGTAAAAACGTAACTATTTGATGAAATTTGATGAATTTTGAAGCTTCTAGCCGTAAAAAGGGGGCAAAAAATTAGACTTTATATGGGGTATATAATATATACCACCGATCTCTATGATTTTTTCAGACAACAATATATGCTATATACGTAAGGCATATGGTGAAATTTGAAGCGTCTAGCTGTTTAAAAGGGGCAGAAATTGCGCAAAGTTTCTTAACTGAACAATCGGTTGTATGAGATATATATTATATATACCACCGATCTCAAACGATTTTTTCAGACAACAATATATGCTATACACGTAAGCATTTGGTGAAATTTGAAGCTTCTAGCTGTTAAAATGGGGAAGAAATTGCGCAAAGTTTCTTATCTGAACAATCGGTTGTATGGGATATATACTATATATACCACCGGTATCTATGATTTTTCTCAGACAACAACATATGCTATACACGTAAGCATTTGGTGAAATTTGACATATCTAAACGATTTTTAAGATAAATATAAAATAAAAAATAGGTAGGCAATCTGTTGTGAGGATGCAAAGCTTCACGTTTTTGTGGTCTGCATGTAAAAACTATGACTACGAATCACGTATTCAAAAATATATGACGTAAACGTAACTATTTGATGAAATTTGATGAATTTTGAAGCTTCTAGCCGTTAAAAAAGGGGTCAAAATGACAGTTTATATGAAGTATAAAATATATATATCCACGCGATCTCTATGATTTTTTCAGACAACAATATATGCTATATACGTAAGCATTTTGTGAAATTTGAAGCTTCTAGCTGTTAAAACGGGGCAGAAAGATACTATGTATACCACCGATCTCAATGATTTTTTCAGACATCAATATATGCTATACACGTAAGCATTTGGTGAAATTTGAAGCTTCTAGCTGTTAAAATGGGGCCGAAATCGTAAAAAAATATATATATACTATATATATTGTCACGGTATTAGCTCACAAGTTATCCATCACTAAAGCGATCTAAGGCCACGATAAGCAGTATTTATGTCAATAATCAAATCATGTATACACATATATAAGGCAGCCGAAATAAGTCACACACAGATGCATTTACTTATACGCCTATGTATGCGCGAGACTGTAAACTACAAACATTCACATCAATAATTCAATCATTATGTATCTACATAAACGAATAAATAAGTGCGTCTACACATATGTACGTATACGAGGCAGCGGAGCGGCAATGCACAAACACATGCATATATCTTATCTGAGTTGTCACAAGAGAGAGCAATAACTAGTAAGTTCTGGAAATCGAAGAGCCTAGAAGTATGCAGCGTAAACTATAAAAGCGGGGCAGGCGAGTAAGAAGTAATTCAGTTTGATTTGAGATTTGGATTAAGCGCTATCTAGCGAGCTATAGGAGAGTTTCATTTGAGCTGTCAATCAGTTTGGTTATTAGTAAGCTATTCGTTGCAAAGTACGGGTGTTATTGTGAAGTACTTGAATAAAGGCCATTTTGCATTATTACATATTGGAGTTATTTATTCAACAGTTAGCGATACGAACTTAGCAGCAGGGGTTGCAAATAAGAGGATTTGCAGCAAATTCGTTACAATATATACTATATATACCATCATATATATATTATATATATCACCGATCTCTATGATTTTTTGACAAACAATACATACTATATACGTAAGCAATCGGTGAAATTTGAAGCTTATAGCTGTTAAAAATGGGGTAGAAATTGCGAAAAAGTTTCTTATCTGAAACAATAGGTGTATGAGATATATACTATATACAACCGATGTCTATGATTTTTTCAGACAACAATATATGCTATATACGTAAGCAATCAGTGAAATTTGAAGCTTATAGCTGTTAAATGGGGTAGAAATTGCGAAAAGTTTCTTATCTGAACAATCGGTTTGTATGAGATATATACTATATATACAACCGATCTCTATGATTTTTTCAGACACAATATATGCTATATACGTAAGCAACCGGTGAAATTGAGCGTATAGCTGTTAAAAATGGGGTAGAAATTGCGAAAAAGTTTCTTATCTGAACAATCGGTTGTATGAGATATATACTATATATATACAACCGATCTCTTGATTTTTCAGACAACAATATATGCTATATACGTAAGTATTCGGTGAAATTTGAAGCTTCTAGCTGTAAAATGGGGCTAAAATTTGCGAAAATATATTATATATATATACACTATATACCACCATTATATACTATATATACCACCGATCTTATGATTTTTCAGACAAAATATATGATATATATGTAAGCATTCGTTGAAATTTGAAGCCTCTAGCTCTTAAAATAGGGCAGTAATTACGAAAAGTTCCTTATTGAACAATCGTTGTGGGGGATATTCCTATATTTACGACCGATCTCATAAATTTTTTCAGGCAACAATATGTGCAATATCACGAAAGTATATGGTGAAGTTTGAAGCTTCAATCTGTGTTAAATTGGGTAAGATATTACAAAAATCCTCTTTTTCTGAAAATCGGTTGTATGGAGGATATATGCTATAGTGGTCCGATCCGGTCGGTTCCGACAAATGTCATAATCGGCCACCAAATACACCGCCTCACCAAATTTTATCAAGATATCTCAAAAATTGAGGACTAGTTTGCATACAAACACAGACGGACGGACAGACGGACATGGCTAATCAACTCAGCTCTTCAACCTGATTATTTCGGTATACTTAATGGTGGGTCTATCTATTTTCCTTAAGGACTTACAATTTCGGTTCGTGACGAAATTATATACCTGTCATTTCATGAAGTATAACAAAATAAAACTTGTTATCA